>JAUZNK010028096.1:0-36166 GCA_035046665.1 Euphysa ruthae
GAGCAGGTGGTGTTGTTAATTCAATATGTCCATCTTTCTAATTGCTTGTATGGGTACAGCTGGTCTATTGTGAATAGAAACTTGTGTAGTCATTCACGTTGAATTGGTTATTTCGTAAACACGCAGAATATTTAATTATGTCTTCTGATTGAGTATAGCAACAGGTGTGGTAAGAATCGAGTGATATATTCGTGAGTTATATTATGTGAATTCCATGTTCACAGTATTCCCAAGGTACCTTCAGAGGTTTTTCGCTATTCTAATAGCAAATATGGCTCTAAAAAAAATTTCCTGAATGTTTTGTCTTTTATCTAACTTCCTTCTATCATTTGTTATTACGCAGAGTAAAACGAGATCTCTTATTAAACAAAATATTTCTATCAAGTTTAGCATTATCTGCTAATAAAAACAGACGTCCGGCTAACAAGCGATTTTTCCACTTGTTCTTAAACTAAGATTTTCACGTTTAAATATGCCAAAGAATAATAGTAAAAAAACACCTTTATAGTTTACTTTTATTAGTCCACTCTCTAAGCTAATACTGTACTTTCATTTCAAATAGCACATTAAGTAATCATGTGTAGTAAGCATACAAAATTTCTTATCAGTTTCGCACTTTCACTGATCATTTGATTTCATATAATTTTTTCGCTTTAAACTGAATTTTATTTTAATCATAAATACACCAAAAAATAAGTTTTCAATAATCATGTATCTGATTACAGCCTAAAATTATGAACTTGAATTTATTAATTTCATACTAATTATTTTAAGTGGCAAGAAAAGTGACATTAAAAACATGCTTAACAAATTTGTAAATATTTTTATGTTTTGAAATTCTAAATGAATTGCTAATAAAACTCGCACATAGAATGTCAAGCCAAGGCATAAAATAAATTCCTTACATATTTGTTTTTTGTATGGTAAAAAAATTGCATGTATAAATTTTACTTAAATGTTTTTTGTCTAAAAAACTATATAATATTCTTATTTTAATTTATATAGTATTATAATATTCTATTTTTAGTTTAGTTTCTAATTATCTTATCTCAGGTGTTTAAACACCGGTCATTTCATTAATTTCATTGTGTGCTGACCACATATATTTGAAAAATGAATATATGTTTATGTAAAAGGAAAAAATAAATATTTATCTATGCTACTGGAACATTTTGTTTTGCATCACAAAATGATAATACCCCAAATTTAGGAAATTTGGAGTAAAGCCCAAATTTGTTTACCCACACAAAATCAATGAAACTAAAGTTTAAGAAAAAAAATTAATAGATTGTGCAGGTAACCAGTTTCAAAATGGCATATCTTGATATTAAATAAAATGACATAAAATATTCTGTAAATATATTTATAAGATATTCTAGTAATTTAACTAATAAATTTTCTATTTTCTAAATAAATAAAAAATAATAAATTTCTAGTCAATAGACCAATTTCTAGACTCTTGCATTCAAAATTATATTTTTTGTAAATTGGAAATTTAAGAAAAAAGGAATTTCTTTTTTTTTTTTTTTTTTTGAGTTTCTAGTATATCTTACTCAAGACCAATAGTTTCAGTGCATGCTGGGAATTCTTTCAATAGGGGAGCAGTTCAGACTTTTTCAAAATCCTTCTTTCAATGAAAAGTTTCATTCACAGAATACATCCTATTCATCACTCAATGTCAGTTTGTTTAAGTAAATTTAAATATATCTTATTTTCATCTGCAGAGCTTTCACAGTCTAAATCTTGATCAGAAACATTAGAACACCAGACTGTAGCCATTTGAATGGCAAAAAATACTTTTAGGAATTTTAAAGTTAGACCATTTAATTTACAAAAAAAAATTTCACTGCTTTTGTTTTGTTGTTTTGTTTTGCTTTGTTTTGTTTTGCTGTTTTATTATTGATTATGTAGAAAAACTAAAAGTTTTTTACTGCCTGTAAGAAATCGCTAAGGTATTTTTGATAGTAATTGAAAATATCACTTTGAAGTTATAACAAAGGGATATATTTTGCAGTTGTTTTATAATGTTATAATCAGCAAAAATAGTGAAAACAAGTATTAGTATTTTATCTGCTAGATCATAGGTATCAGGGTTGCAGCCTTATGTGACTGCCGTAGAATCTCTTAGCTAATCTAAACAGAAATTTATGTAGAATATCTCAGCACGTAAAACAGAGCATGCAATGTAGATCAAATGTATTTCAAACTCTAGTATTGGAAAATGATAATTAGTTATCATTAGAAGTTTGTATTTACATATAAACGCTATTTAAAACTGTTATAGTAACATATATACAAATAAATTTTAACTAAATAACTTTTTTTAAATGCTTATTGGAAATGTAGAATATCACGATAATCAAGAAAATGTTACAGTAAAAAGTGTTATTAGAAGCTCATGTTGAAAATATATATATATATATATATTTTGAGCAGGTTGATTTTAACTATAAGTAAAACTTGATATTGATTTATCAACTGTAATATGAGCAAGTTATATATGCCAAATAGAGGACTTGTATATGTTGGTCAACTATCAAGGGACAAGTGTATAATAAAATATCAGTAACAGCTGTTTTAGAGATCCGTATCTACCCCTGAGCTACCGAGACTGTAATTTAAGGTGTACAGATATACTGGTTTGTCCCAGGTTAGAATAAAATTGCATGTAGGGTTCTGTATTCTAATAATGCACCACACAGGACTAACTCAACGTTCAAAATTCAAAAGAACAAGTTGATTAAGATCTTACTATTTACTAAAATCAATATCTCTTTTATAATAATAGAAAAGGCCTTAAAAATATACTGTGTGTACTTAAGTAAATCACAATAAAAATCTTTATGTGACAAAAAACTTTGGCTTGAATAAATTCCTTAATAAAATTCCTAATAGGGCAAGAGACTTTAGTTTGATAAATGTCTGAATCCTATTGAGTATTGCTTGCTTATGTAAAACAATTGAAATTTTAGAAAGGAAAAATCTCAGGTTGATAAACATTCGAACTTCATTAACAAAATTTACCCGATCATGAAAATCGTATAACTTCTTCTGGAGAACATAGCTCTGACTCAAGAAATATTCAAACCTTTATAATAACCTTTGATTTATTTTTAAATCGTGAAGTATAATGATTTATGTATATTATTATCTGGATATATCGCGTGTTCCTTTTGCATTTATTTGTAAGCATCTCTTTGACTGTCAGTATGATGCTCATAGGTCTTTATAGCTATTATATTTTGTATAGAAATAAAATTGTATTTAGGTATTTTCTATACTCTGAACACATATAAACCTTTTGAGTATCATTTTTTTGTTATCTCATTTCATTCTAAGGTGCTTGATGATATTTCATATACTCTTGGTATCTGTGTTTGAGGATTATTTCATTTTTAAATTTTTTATAATTTTTCTCTCATGAATAGTATTAAAATTGGATGAGTGTTGTTTCGTTGTCTATCATTTCTTTCTCTCACAATATTAATTGTTGAATTTCTGCATAAAGTCAATAAACTATTGTAATAGTGTGTGGTGAATAGGGTAAGTGTGGTTAACATTATTTTCGCAAAACAAATCATTCAACAGCAACTATCGAAAATGTACGATTTTAGAATAATTATAAACCAATATGTTGACTTTTTTACTCAATTGTAGCTTCTTGCTCTATCTACCATTTATGTTATTTTTTCTAAGTTAGTTTGGCAAATTATCAAGAGCCCAAGGCCGCAAAAACATATAATTTTAATTATTCGCAAATGCAGTAGCAAGATTTTCGATTGTGATTGAAGATAAACATCAAGATGCCAAAAGAAAAAAAAGAAAAAAAAGAAAAAAAAAAACTATAAAAACTGTATCCAAATGGGAGAAAGAATTTTAATGTTTTTCATGAAATTGGATCTGCACTGGATCAGGAAGTGTTACCAAAGACAGCATTGAAAAGCAGCAAAAATTATCAATGATACCCCTATTGGGTGATTTTTAAAAAGAATGTGTGAGAAAACGAAGGAGACGATGTGAACCAGGTTTAATAGTGTGTATTATCTAGTTAAAAGAGAGCGCCCATTCACAGATATTCCTGGTCTACTGACTTTAAACATTAAAGACAAATGCCCAAATATTGGAAGAGTTTATGAAACTAACAATGCTGTGACTCTTCACAGAGTGCGTCGCTAAATTATAATGAACTAGCTAAAGATCTTGCCAATATAAAATTTTATTCTGTTCTCTCTGGCGGAAGTACTGATACAAGCACCACAGAGAAAGATTTAATATAGGTACTGTATCTTTGTAATAGAACACCAAGCGTTAAATATTTTGGTATCGAAGATGATGTTAAAACTGCAGATGCCTAAGAATCTTTTAAACAAATTGGTATACATAGGTTGACAGATCGCATCGTGAATCTTAACTGCGATGGTGCATCTGTCAATATGGGAAAATTTACTGAGTTGGGATTCAGTTTAAAGAAACTACTCCATGGTTGCAGGTTGTGCATTGCTTCAATCATCGTATGGAATTTGCTTTTAAAGACGCATTTAACAAAATTCCAGCCTTTCAAAAAGTTAATACTTTTTTGTTAAAGATATAATTTTTATATCAAAAAAGCCCTAAAGGGTTAAGAGATCTTTATGAAATGGCAGCTGCTTATTAAGACTTCATACCGAAACCAACTAAAGTAATTAGTACTAGATGGCTCAAGCATAAATATTCAGTGATTAAAATATCTTTGGAGAATTTTGGTGCTTTCATCACACACTGAAGAACTTACGCATATAGATTCAAGTGCTGAAAAACGGGCTCAAATAAAAGGATGGCTTAAACTGAGGAAAGAGGCAAGTTTTTGCTTAAGTATGTCAATTTATCTCCTTGATATTCTAGCGCCACTTCAATGACTAAGTCCTCCACTTCAATCGAAAATACACGATCCTGTAAAGCATATTCGACATATCCAAGAGTTTACATAGACAATTGCAAAACTCTATGCTGTTGTTGAAAATACGCTTGTTGGTTATAACGAAAGAATAACTTATACTCAGTTTAAAGATTTGTTAACTAAAAATTTTGAAGATTAAGTTAAGAAGGTATATTATCAGGATATTAAATTAACTAACATTTTTTTACAAAAAACAGACCAAATCAGATCGCTTTATCTTTAATAGTAAGAATTGCTATAACAATAGAAAACCGCTTCGATGATCTGTTGGCATCTTTAATATTTAAAAATTGAATTACTTTTCTTGATACATCTACTTGGGCTCAGGAATTGAAGTTTTGATATCTAAATTAGTTCCTCATCTCAGACCTTTACTAGAAAAGAACCAATATGTTGTGGAAAATATCCCATTAGAACTAAATTTTTTACGGAGCTATATTCTACTAATTTTAGAAAATAATGATGCAGAAATTATTTGATGTTGTGGAAAAAGATCTTTACGAATAAAGAAGTAAAACAAGAGTGCAAAACTGTATTAGTTATATTTGAAATTTTACTGATAACTCCATTTATGAATGCAAAAGTCGAAAGAGGGTTTTCGAGAATGGTGAGAGTAATGTTTTTATTCTTGAATATTAACTGTTCTTTGTTTGTCCCATAGTTATACTTTATGCTTATATATGCCCCTCCATTTACATTTGTTTCATAACATAACTTGCCACAAAAGATATACAAATAACCACTAGTATAAAAAGGAAGTGGTGAATTATATAACAAAATAATCACATTTAAAAAGCCTATTAAAAATTATTATAACACCCTAACCGCTTAGCTTGAGTGTAACTTTATAATTAATTACACATATTTAATGTGTGTCCAAGGTTACGGCAAAATGCATGCAGTTAAGCCACAAATATAAAAAGTTTGCAATTATTCTATTAAGAGCTCTACTTAAAGTTGTTTGTTTATGATAAATTTTTTACATTGCATTTTAAGAGAATTTCTGTGAACAATGAAGTAAAAGAAGCTCTGTTATTAAGAGGAAGAAGAGGTTATATTCAGAAATCTATAGTTTCCTGCCAATAAAAATAATCATATTGTGCACATAGCACTGGTAGATATAAAATTAAATATGCATATTTCAGTTGTTCTGTTACTTAACAACTGACGCTTGGTTTTTTCTTTCGTCGTGTTTTCATTTTTAATGTGTAAGGAGGCCTAGTATTCCCAATCAAGACAGCTGTTAATTATGCATGTTTCAGTTTTTTTGACTACTTAACAACTGGCATCGTTTGAATTCTCTTTTTTATGGTTTTTTTTTGTTTTTTTTTTTTTTTTTTTTTTTTTTTTTTTTTCATATTGCATATTTCATAAATAGTTTGTCAGTTAGTTCATCTAATATTTACTTTATGTACAAATTACTCTTGCTTATTACGGACTTGCGACCATCCAAAGATTAATCTTAGGGTGTAGTTAATGTAAACACCTTTAATATCTTTATCTCATTCTAAAACTATTTTCAATAAAATTTTATGAAAATTGATTTGTGATGTCGTGAAATTTTCAATATAAATGATTCGGGACATCAAAAAAATTTTATGTCTGACGGCAGCATTTTCCCAAACTGTTTATTAACAGTTAATTTGATCTCTGTTCTGGGAAATGGTTTGTATCGGATGTCCAATACATATGTTGCTTTGTCTTGCTATATGAAATTTCAAACCTGTAATGCTTTTCATATGCATTATTGAATAAACCCTATAGTTAAAGGGTCGAAAAGTTCAAATAGCATAAATAACTGTAGTGCAAAAGGTCAAATAAAATTTTATTGCTCTTTATGGTAAATATTTATAAATATGTTATTACTAATTAGAAATCAAGCATATATGTTATTTTTACTGTTTTGAATTTGTGAAATTTAATTGGGACATCACAGTGAAAAAGCAAGTCGTTACTATGAGACGGCAGTTCAATTGATGGGTATATCACTGATATAAATTTTGATGCTATTACTTTATAGGCCTTATTGTTAACCATGCAAATATGGGTCCACGTTTAAAGTCTTATGCTTACCAATTCCCTGCATTGCAACTTGCTGCATCTATTCACCCCATTACAAGAACAGTTCTTCGTGTTAATCTCAATATATTAGCTGATTTTGAGTGGAATGACAAGTTTCATGGAAAGGTTGCAGAACCATGGTGGATATGGGTGGAAGACCCGGATAACAACACAATATATCATTCAGAGTATTTTCTGCTAACAAGAAAGTCTGTACGTTACTTTTTATTAATATAAAAAACTTTGATTGGAAGAAAATTTGGGGTAAAACAATTTGTGGCAAGAAGCTTTTGTGGTTAAGTAACAATTAGATAGATCATATAAAATATGGTTTCTTTGAATTAAATTTAAAAATAAAATTATGGAGTTTTTTTGGGAATAAGTTTTTGCATATGACTGAACTTCACAAAAGAAAATAATAAAATTTTGATGAGTCAGTTTCATTTTAAAAGGTCGGATTTACGAATTCTGTGATATAAAGTATGATGATAATAATAAGATAAATTAGATTTTTAAGAATTTTACTATTTCTAGAAATTTCAAAGGTCTTAAAGGTCTTAAATATTCACAGAACATGTGCAAAGTCCATAAAAGTATAGGTGAAACATTTTGTCAACCACAAAATAGATACCTAGACGAAACAAAAACAAAGTAGCTTAACTTGCTGGCTATCTCTCGACAGAAAAATAGAATAAATTTAAAGCAATAATGACTGTCAATGCAAAGGTTAACAGAAAAATTGCTTTTTTTAAGGAAATTTCAGGTTGTTAATCCTTATGTTGCCAAGTCTGTATATTTGTTAAATAATAAGTATTGGATAAGGCTCACTTTGAGGTAACAATTTTTGAATTGGTGCGTATTTACATTTAATGATCAAAAATCAATTGCGAAATTTGTGATTGTGTTAAACTTCTCATATCTTTAAGTTGAACTTTTTCAAATAATACTAAATATCTTTCTTTTTTTTTGTCATTTCTGAAATTATATAAAAAAAAAAACCACTTTTAGCCAAACTATAATTGTTTTTCACCTCTTAAGCTTAAAGAAATCAAGTTAAAATGCCCTTTAAGGTGGTTAATGTACTATTAAAAATGTCTTTTGCTAAAAACCTTGGTTTTTTGCAATGATGGCCTGCTTGTACACACCAAGTTTATCATCTTTTCACGTGGTGTGTTTATTTTCCTCTAAAAACTTACTGATTTTCTGTTATACAATCTTTTTTATGGTATGGCGTACCAAATTTTCTTCAGCCACATCCTTAGCAATTGGGTTAACCTGAAATTAATCTGGTTTTAACACCAGTATAACTGCTTGTAAAACGCAAAAATGAAGAGAAGCCTATTTTGTGATGATGCTCTTCACATGTATTTCTTCCATTAGGTCCGTATTTTTTGTTTTGTTTTGAAAATATTTAAAGAACTTTCTGCTGATGAGTTGCTGCGCAAATATGTCCATGGTGACACTTAGAATACCATTGAGTCCCTGAATAATTTGATTTCAATGAGAAATCTAAAATAAATTTTTGTTCAGAGACCCTTTTTGGAGTTTTCAGTAAATTATGTTATTCTTCATTTCAATGAAGGTGTTATGGGGTATTAAAGGTGTTTGAGGTGTTTGGTTTATATGGCGTTGTTTGTTTACCAAATTAGCAGCAAAATCAAACCTACTTAGCATCAAAAACTCGAAAAGAAAGAGCTCAGAACCGCAATCAGTTAAGAATAACAGAAAGAGACTGAAAGCCTTTAAAAAAGGTCTGCTTTATCATGAAATTCAAAATAAGGTGGTGAAAGTTATTTAAAAGGAGTATTTTAGTGTTTATTTTGTTTATAGTTTTTATTATGTGTTTTTCTTTATTTGTCATTTTAAGCACACCACAGCACTATGAAACATTACTTAATGAGGAGAAATGCTGTGAAATTTACACAAGCGTTTCATCTAACTATTTTGCATTACGTAAGTTTTTTTTGTTTGAGAAAACTGAGTGAAAGTGGTCATTTGAGACTAATAAAGCCAAAATAGTGTGGATAACTTGGAATTTGGGTGGCTTTAGTCGTAAGTCATCTTACTTTATCAAGCTGAAAAAAACTCACGTAATAGACAACTTCAATATTAAACAAATATACTAAGTTTGAAAACTGTCAGACATCTACATCTTTAAATATTGTGTTTCACTTGTGGACTAGTTTTTAGTCAATTACGCCAAATAGTCAGCCAAAACAAGTCATTAATAAAAAAAAATAATAATAATTTTATCGTGTAATAGGCAATACATAAACAGATGATGATAATAAAAATTATATGGAAGAAACTTTTTTTAATACTATAGTAACCACCTTAAGTTTACAGATCGACTATGAAAACAGCACAGTCAACAAAAATAAAAGTTATTATACAAAAATTTTTTTGACTATAGGTTAAAGTCTTTGTAAAGTTATAATATTTTCTTTTGTTATTAATTTTAAGGCCACCAAATATATTTGTAATATCATTTATTTTTAAGGTGAAACAAAAGGAAGAGCAAGCTTTAGTATTTACAATACCTATCTTTGAACCTCTTCCACCCCAGTACTATGTGTGTGTTGTGTCAGATCGTTGGCTACAAGCTGAAGCAGTTTGTGCAATTAGTTTTAAACACCTCATTCTTCCTGAGCATCATCCACCGCACACTGAACTTTTGAATCTTCAACCCCTTCCTGTTACTGTTCTACGTAACTCTAAATTAGAACTTCTTTACAATTTTTCACACTTCAACCCTATTCAAACTCAACTATTTCATACCTTGTACTACTCTGATAGCAGTGTCCTTCTTGGTGCACCTACGGGCAGTGGTAAAACCATTGCAGCTGAAGTTGCTATGTTTCGAGTATTCAGAGAGTATCCAAAAGCTAAGGTATGTTACTGATGATTAAAAATTTATTTTAATTTTATTTGAAAATGGTAAAATATCTTAAACTTTTAGCAGTCTTTTTTTTCCCAAAAAAATTATAACTTTATATAAGCTGTTATTTATAATGATAGTTTGTATTTACCAAGCTCACATTTTATGCACTTAAATATACTTTCCTGTAACAGTTAGCATCTGTATTACCAATTTTGTCTTCAACCAAACACTCCAGAACTCGTTGATGTATGCAGCTTTATAAAATCCTTGTAAACTCATGAACTTTTGTGAAATTTATACTTTAATTTGGATATTTATTTTCCAAATTTACAACAAAAATTTGAGAACTATAAGAAATAAAATATAAGACATGAAATCACTTAAATAGAACTATTGATTTCAAATTTATTGACTGGATAGTTGTTTTAATACATGGCTGAAAAAATTTTTGTGAGCTTCTGACCTGAAATTTAGAGTTTTATCGTTTTTATGCGAGGTTGGCTTTGGGTTGAAAATTTCTGTTGTTGTCTAATGAAATTTTCTTTATAGATTCTTACTTAATGTGTTTAGAAGCTTAACTTTCATGGTAGCCACTGCTGGGTATAGGGTTGATGGAGTTTTTTCAATTATTTTATGAAATTTACTTTATTTTCTATACAATTTTGTGGAAAAAGCATCAAAGTTTCACCTAAATTTAAATCATGGAATCAAGTGTAAGCAAATTATTTTTTTTAGTGTGTTTACATTGCTCCATTGAAAGCATTGGTAAGAGAACGAATTATAGACTGGAAAATACGTCTTGAAAAAAAATTAGATAAAAAGTAAGTTTGCAATGTTCCTTTTTAAATATGAATTTTTAGGTTATTAAGATTATTAGGTCAGTCTTAGAAATTTTTTATCTGGTTGCATTGAGTCGACTCTAAACACGCCTCAAACTTGCATTTGACTATAGTTTGTATACATAGAAATGAACTGGTTTGAGAAGAAGGATGTTTTATAAAAGTTAGAAGAAAGGAATTGCTGTCATCATTATAAACATCAAAGAAAAAAAGCTTTTGAATTTGTTGTATATATATATTAAAAGAATGTTATACATGTGCGTGAATTATTAATTACTTTGCAAATGTTGAAGCACAATATCTTCTGAGGTTTTTCAACTTACTACATTTACCATTTCTTGAAATGTGGTGATATGGCTTAAATCTCAACTGATATTTGTCATTTAGTAATATTCCACTTATCAGCAAGTTCTAAAGAAATACAACAAAAAATCTCATGTTATCTCATGATTTCAACATCGTTTCTATGTCTTATTTTCTTAAAAAACGGCTTGTTGAATTACCTGAGGTGAGCTGAGAAAATATTGTTTTTGATAGGTTTCTTTGATGTGGATTCAAAAATAATAAACTCTTAAGATTTTTCATGACTTAGATATCATAATAAATTAAAACATGCTCTAAAAGCAAACATATTTTATTGTATCGAAACATTTTTGCGATTTCTAGATTTTTACCCTTAAGATTTAAATTTTAGATTGTACCCTTATTGACCAAATTGTACCATATGCCTACCATATAACAGCAAAAAAAAATGTATACAGGAAAGTTATTTGATTGGGTAATAACCATACAAATAGACTTTAATCCTTTTTTTTTTTGTTTTTTTTTTTTTTTTTTTTTTCTTTGACTGGTAAAATGTTAACGGAAGCAAACAAATTTCAAGTTATGTAATAAAACTTGTAGAAAAATACCAATGTTTTGCTTATAGCAATTTTTTTTTATTTTCGATTTTGGGGTTTTAAAAAGACTAAGGCTGTTAAAACGACATTTTACAACTGGTAAATAAAAATTGTGTTGTAATCTAAGGACATACATCACTTTATTCTGATTACATCACCTCTTGTCATATTATAAGATTTTAAAATTGCTGTCAGAGCCATGAACATGAATGGTGTGTGCCTAGTGTTGAGCTAAATATAATTTAATATGATATAATGACGATATAGTAAGATTTGATACCAACAAATGTGTTTAACAAAATTCTTATTACTGATTTAGATCTATTTACAATAATACTATAATGTCAGTTAATATCTTACTTATCACTTGCTGCATTTTCAATAACATTTAGAATCAAACACTGGTTTGAAAATCTCTCATAGTTGCAAACCTTTCTTTATTTTCATTTGTTTTAAGATTTTTGGTATTAAAGATTTTCTTTTATCAACTGCATAATTCAACACTTCTAGAAATGACTTATGTTCTTCTTTCTGTACTTGTTTTATTGTATTCATTAATTTTTGTATGCATTATTCTTTTAAAACTTAAAAAAAAAGCTACGATGGTTTAGTTTCAATATTTTTGTTGTATATAACATGGATAAATGAGGAATGTCTGTGTAGTAATTAATTTGTGTATCTACTATATATACACTCGTTCTGAAGATAACTTTTCACATGCGCCCAAGTGAGAAGCCATCCTATTGTTATACTAAGAAAACTCTGTTTTTAAAATA
Source organism: Euphysa ruthae (assembly GCA_035046665.1). Taxonomy (NCBI): domain Eukaryota; kingdom Metazoa; phylum Cnidaria; class Hydrozoa; order Anthoathecata; family Corymorphidae; genus Euphysa; species Euphysa ruthae. Next base: position 12,393 of record JAUZNK010028096.1, read on the forward strand.
ATGATGTAAAGTAAATGATATATATGAATGCAGCACTTTGGTAGAAATCACTGCCAAAGATTAATGCAATGTTGCTTTTTATTATAAAATTTTACAATCAAAGAAATTTAGGTTGGTATTAAAATTGCAATAAAGATTGTGTTTTATAATTCTATTCAAAAGTCAATTTTTCAAGACTTCTTCTTGAGTATTTCTTTCATTGGAATTTCATGTCATTGAAATTTCTCTTCACTTTTTGTCATGTCTAACATTTTTTGGTTAGTTTTATGTTAAAGCAAGTTCTTGGAAATTCTGTCTTTAAATTTATGAATGCGTGACTCTTCCTTCAAAAAATCTGTAAAATGTAGGGAAAAACTAGGGAACCATGTAAGTTTTGCTCTCAAATTTTTTGATAACGTCAAACTTTAAATTCTATAGAGTTGTTGAATTAACCGGAGATGTAACCCCGGATGTTCGTTCCATTGCTGCTGCAGATGTTATTGTAACCACCCCAGAAAAATGGGATGGAGTGAGTAGAAGCTGGCAGACACGTAAATATGTCTTAGATGTTGCTTTAATAATTATTGATGAAATACATCTTTTGGGTGGCGATCGAGGACCTGTGCTAGAAGTCATTATTTCAAGAACTAATTTCATCTCTAATCACACAACTAAAAAATGCCGAGTTGTAGGTCTTTCCACTGCATTAGCTAATGCGAAAGATCTTGCTGATTGGTTGGGGATTGGTCAGGTATGCCTAATGCTTTTAAGTGCAGCAAAAATTTGATGCCTTGAATATGACTTATATGACTTGAAAACACCATACAGAATAAAATCTTTGGATATATTCTTTTTAATAGGTTATTACCAAATGATATATTCACATGGATCTATTTAACTTTATCTCATAATAGTGCCAAATATACAGTTCTCACAAAATTTAATAAAATCTTAATATAGGGAAAAAATTTTTGAGAGGTCTATATCTCTCTGTCATTTTCATTATATTGTATATTTTGCTAATTTTTGCATATTTCTGTGTCTAATTTGGCTTTTTTTTACAGAAAAGGTCTAATGACAGTTTTGTGTCTGCGCAGACAGTTAACTTAGGTAGTATATGGTATTTATGGCAAGTTTCCTAGAGTGTGGCCCCATGATTAAAGGTCAAAGTGCCTATATTACAATAAGCAGATTGAAAAGGCATTCTGTTATAAAACTTTACTTAAACATTTCTATCAAATGGTCAGGCTCATCTGCTTCATATGTTAACATGTCACAGTGTTTTTTTTTTTTTTTTTTTTTTTTTACAGTAAGCACTGATCTTCCTGTTTTTACTGCAAAAGTTTTACTGTAAACATTTATGATGATGATGATTATTGCACTTGAATTTTACCCTCTGCCTTAATTTAAATTTTACATCTGGAATAAATAGGGTTTTTTTTTAAGAATATTTTGATGGTGAACAAAAGTCACCATTGATAATGATATATGGTATGAAATATAAGCAGCACCTTTTCTACTTATTATAATGATGTTATCTCTCGCTTATGAATTTTCAAATAAATAAATACAAATCAATTAAATTGTATCATGGGGGAAATCAAGCTCCCAATCTCTGGTTTGAGAACCAATGCTCTAACCACTGAGCTACAATTACTGAAAAAAGAATTGAGTTATATTATGTATTAGATAATTTCAGATGTATCCACCTCTGTTGCTATGATGTATAGAAATTCATCTATAACAGCACTATAATAATGGGGTGGGTGAGCGAGTAATATTTATGAAATATTAGCATCCTATATTCTACGTATTATAATGATCTTATCTTGCTGAATAATGTATCAGATAAATAAATACAAATAAATTTGAATCATGTATTTGATAATTTCAGAGGTTTATGTAGTAAGAGATAAGATATAATACAATATAGTTAATACAATATGTTTTTTGTTTTTGTTTCTACCATCTGTCAACTGAAATGTCTTCTTCTTTTTTTTCGCGTTTATTATTAATATTTCCTTTTTTATACAGATAAATAATACAAAGTTAATAAAAAAAATAATTATATATATAATTTATTTCACAAGTTAATATGTAAGCAATAATTTAATGTTGTAACAAAGAAGTAACCTGCACAAGGTCACCTTAATATTAAGTACGATTTATTAACTTACTAATCAAAGTTTTATTTTTTGCTGTTGATTGATATATTTATTACGAAAGGTTAATGAGAAATTATGTAAATCATTATCTAACGTTGGTAATTTATTAATTCTTTTTTTTTTTTTTTTTTTTTTCTTAAAAAAATTGCTCACTTTACTGACCAATAAAGCTGTAATTAGAAAGATCGTTGTTAAATATATTGCATGCTGTATAGTCTTGTTATGCCCATATAATATGCACAACATATAATATTTCATAAAGCAACTCTTGTTAGCTCAAAAAATCTGTTTGTGTGACGGTAATACAACTGCTGTCAATTTCTTTAGTTGAATTAGAATGATTTTTATTGAATTATTCTATTTTTCTTTTGGTTATGTAAAAATTAGAGTGATGGGTGGGGTGAGGTGGGGGAGTGTTGGGCATTTATTTGAGAGTGGCATTTAAACAGCTGTTTATTAAACACACTGAAAATTTAAAATAACTGATTCGATCTTTATTTATTGAGAGATAGATTTATGATAAAACGTACTTATAATACAATTTATGAGTGGTGTTTTTGTTTGATTAAAAACAGAGTACATGAAAATCATAGGCTAAAAATTTAAACTCAAGGGAAATAATGGTAAATATGTGTGCAGAAATCTAGGAGAATTCTTATAAAATTATTTAAGGATGGTTTGTTCAACTTTCGACCTTCAGTCCGTCCAGTCCCATTAGAAGTTCACATCGCTGGTTTTCCTGGGAAACATTACTGTCCACGTATGGCTACCATGAATAAACCTTGTTTTAAAGGGATACAGACCCATTCTCCTGACAAACCTGTGTTGATATTTGTATCTTCAAGGCGTCAAACTCGACTTACTGCACTCGATCTGGTTGCTTATCTTGCTGGTGAAAACAACCCTAAACAATGGCTTAAGATGCCTGAAAAAGAGGTAAGAGTTTTGAATCAAATGTGATTAGTCATTATAACTGGATAATAACTGCCATATCTTTCTTCAAAAAATCTTTATTTTTTTCGATTATTTAAAAAGCAGTTATATTTTTTAAATTAATTTTCTAACCAATATTTAACTTGCCTAAAGTCTTGTCTAAAATTTAGAGAAAAATAAATAGCTAAAATTAATATAATATTCATATTTCTATCAAACCAAATTTTATTTTTTGCAATTTTTTACTTCTTTTAAACAAACCAAAAAAATTGTGGTATTTTTCAATTTACCCTTTCAGGACTGCAATAAAAACGCCTACTTGACGGAGACCCAATTTAACAATTTTGATGAATATAATAGAAATAGTTATAGAAATTGACCTACTCATCAGTTATTCAAAAGTAGGGTTTATTAATTTACTAGGTCACATAATCAATAAATTCTGTTTTGAAATCTTCAGAGAATTATAAACTGGAAAGTTTTTAAACGGATAAAACTGTGAGAGAGCTTTGTTAGCACTTCTTTCAATTGCAAGTTGGTAGATAAATTTTTAAGTGTGAAAACAAAAAAAAAAATGGTGGATCCGAGTACAAATTATCACAAATTTAGTCTTGGGACCTAGAATTATGGAAATTTTTAAGGTGAGGATGGCTTCTCCGTGTCCTGTTAGCACAAAGAATCATTATCATCATCCATTATCTCACTTTCTACTGATGATGATGATGAATGATGGATGATGATGATAAATATGCATCACAATTCTCCTTATCTCTATCTTCACTAGGTATATCAGTTGTTTGGAGCAGTGGGGGTGGTGTTTCAGTCGGTAAAAACACAGTCTCTGGCACATGACTGACCTTTTTCAATGTTTATTCATTAGAAATCTTTTCAGACTTGTACTTCCAGTCAATAGGATTATCACTTTCATTGCCTAAATCAACATCACTTTCCATATCATTATCGTTATCATTCAGTAATATATCTAAAATTTCATTCATATCATTATATCTTCTTTTTCAATATTTTATAACTTTCTCAACCTCTAAAAAAACTAGATAACGAGATGCGGTTTGAAGTACAGCCTTGCAAAATTGGCCTGCGGTCTTATTTCAGAATACCCTGATGAGCCAGATGACTCCATGGGATAACAAACGTTAAAATAAACCTTATTCTTAAAAGACATGTGAAGAAAAAAGAAAATGCTTTTTAAAGTTATAGTGGTAGTTTTTATGTTTTTTATTTAAAACTTTAAATAATTAAAAATTTGTGGCTGTTGATTGTAGTAATGATCAACATTTTAGCTACAAAATTTGTTTACCAAGAGATACAAGCTAAAAAAAAACAGAAAGCAGCTATAAAGATTAAAAACCTTCCTAAAGTCACTTTAAATAAGATTCATTTGTTGAGGTAAACAATTTTCATCATTCTTTTGGCTGGATGAACTTTTTCTGACATGTTTTATTCCATTTCAATGCTTAATGAGCTAAATATTTTTATCTACATTAAGTTACTCAACCTATCATTTAAAAATAAACTAAAAACAGGTGCTATCCCAACATAATTTGAGCATAACTTACACGAAGTACCACAAAAATGAAAATATAGCCAACACAGTGAAGATTCTTCAAAAAAAGTTCAGTTACAACTTTTTTTTTTTTTTTTCTGGCTTTTGTTTTCATATTTACTTTGAGCAAAAATGATAATAAAGCCCTGGCGCGATGGTGAGCGAATTCGGCTCACCATCAAACCCCATGTCTACTGTTTTTTTTTCATGGTGAAGTTGCCATTATTTGTATGTGCACAAAATTAGCTGACAGTAATGGAGTATATTATTTCTCGACCTATGTTTTTTATAAATGCTTTTAAAATGGTTTTAAAAGTAAAAATGGAACTATCCATGTTTATTTTATGAGTGATTATAATTTTTTTTCCAGAGATATGGCTCACGAAAAAGAAATACAAAAGCACTAATTTCTTTTTTTTAAAAAGAGGTTTGACTAATTTATTATGACAATGTAAATTAAAGTTAGGAAAAATTTTTATATTATAGAGATTCTTGAAAACATTGTTATTTTTACATCTAAAAATAAAAATAAGAGTATTAAAAATATTTATTGCATAAACGTTCATTGCTTTAATGTCATCAAAAAGTTGTTTGGATCCGCTAAACTTATTTTTAGAATAGATATCGCGAAGTGTTTGTTTTTGAACTTTAAGTATACAATCAAGTTTACTCTTAAAATTACTTCCCCATACAATATTAGCATAGATGATATGACAAGAAAGTGTGAAAGAAATGTTTTAATACTATTTATTAGTACTGTTTTAATAAATTCAAGTTTAATAAATTCCTTGATTTATACAAGATAACAAATTTTCATCAATATACGCCAAGATTTAATATTATTCATTAATATTAGGGCTAGATGTAAAAACATTTGTATAATCTGCAAACATTATAAATTATACATTTTGGGACGCATAGCAAAGATTATTCAAATACACTAAAAATAGAAGAGGTCCAAGAATTGAGCATTGTGGAACACCACAAACAATTTCAAGATATAAGTATTCTACGATCAATAATATCAAAAGCTTTTGATTGATCTATAAAAACTAAAGTGATTTCATTGTTCTTGAAAGATTTGGTAATTTCATTAAGTTCTAAAAACACGTGTTCAGTATAGCTGTTGCACTGAAAGCCACACTGTCTCTTGTAAAGTAAATTATTTGTGTTAAAATTAATATTGGCCTATAATTACTAACTTCACAAATATTACCTGTTTTAAAAATAGGCTTAACTTTTGCAATTTTTAAGGAGACAGGAAAAATTTACTTTATAAAGGAGTTGTTTTTTTCATCGAATACGTTTATTAATATATTTCCGTTTATGTCTTCAATACCTTTTGCTTTATTAAATTTAGGAGATTTAATCGCTTCTTCAGTTTGAGTAACTGAATTGCTGAAAAAGTATCTGAGTGATGTAAACAGATGTAATTATTCGTTTTGTAGTCACTTCTCGTTTTCTTGGAAAAAAACATTTCAATAAAAATTTATCTAACAAAATATGAACATGTGCATATACGTATTACTTTGAAGACAGATTAAAACGCCCTTTAACACAATTCTGTTGAAAAAAAGTGACCGGAAGCTATCTGAATTTGTGACACACTTGTTCTCTAAAGACAAAAAAGAGATCCATAAATACAACGGAAATGGATAAAATATGGTTTATTTATTATATAAAAATTGCAAGGAAAATTTACCCTCGAACATTTCATCTTTAATCTCCAAACTATCTAATCTCGAGGCTCTACATGACATTTTTCACACTCATACCAACAGAATGATAATCACGGACTTGATTCAAGACAGATGTCAATTGAGACAACTTATATCAAGTGTGTTAGGCAACAGCTATTTAAAGATGAGCTTCAGTCTCAAGTTCAAGTTGTTTCCTGCTCATCCCTCTTCCTCAATGTTAAGCGGATTCAGAGTCTAAAGAAAATGATATTTTTTTTTTTACTGGTTCAAATCAGTATGGACATAATCCTTAAATAAAAGTATCTGTTTTATCACTGTCACTTTCTTCTGAGGAGTTATCACTTATTTTTTCCCATGATGAATCAATCCCCCATAAACTGAGATATATTTTTAAAAAATAACAAAAAATTATAAAAGTTAATAAAAACTACCTTATTTTGTTAACAAATATTTACCACAAAAAGTTTTCACAGCCTTTTGTTTACTTTTTAAAGATACAATGTTTTACTCATCTTAGTCATTGACGTCGCAGAAAAATTCTTTCTGGAAACGAAAGAAAACCGTTCTATGTTTTGAAATTAAAATAGAACCTCATATAAGCATTTTTTTTTTGTCCTGAAATTTTTCACAGTTTTCTATTTATTATCATAGAATCTTAAAATTTGAAAAAAAGAAATTTTGAGTACACCACTTCTTTAAGTTAAGGATTAATAAGGCAAATGAAGTGACGAAGAATTAGCCCAATTTTAGGATAATTGAGACAGAAATAGATCAAAAATATATATTTTCATTTTAATCTACTCATTAAATTTTCTTTTTTTTTTTTTTTGATATTTTGCATGAAATTAGATGTAAAGGATACAAGGTAAATAGTCTGCTCCAGATTTTCCTGAAAATCTATTTTGTTAAAGTCTGGGTAAAAGAGTCAAAGATAATCTTTTTAATTTCGTTTTTTAAACAATGTGGGTTAAAACACACAGTGCTTGTTTTAATTATGATTGCTTTAAATATTTTTAGATTGAGGATCTTGTGAGTACAGTTCACGACCAGAACCTTAAATTAACTCTGTCATTTGGAATAGGTTTGCACCATGCTGGATTGCAGGAAAGAGATAGAAAAATTGCAGAAGAGTTGTTTGTCAATCAAAAAATTCAAGTAAGATTTTTCTACCACTGGTGAGTGCCCTAAAAATTCAAAGGCGTCTGTTAATACAGGCGTCTGTCAACTCTTGTTCTCAAAAACTGCTAGATAGGTTGTTTTGAAATTTCTATCAGTTTTTGCTTCTTCTTATTTGGAACCCTGGTGTAGCTGAAAAAGTCCTATGAATTCACCTTTGTCTGTTCATCCATCCAAAATCTTCACAAAGATGTTCATAGGTTCATAAAGTAAAATCTTGTTTTTCTTTACTGGATACATATATGGAAGTAAAGTAATTCTGGATCTAAAAAGTTTTCTAGTTCTAAAAATCTTGATTTCCCTCAAAAAATCTGTTTAATGTGAAGGTAACAATAGAAACTTTGTTTTTGAATTAGAGCAAATAGCACGTTCTAGCAATAAAATTGCATGTAAGATGCAACCTTATATGGAACAATTGCATCCAGAATAAAAATAAAATGGAGAAAAGTTTAAGTTTGTATAGAAAAGTTTGATGAAAAATTTATACCAATAACTTGTTCAGCTTGTTAATTTAGAAAATTAATGGCTACTTGGCAAAAAATCTGATTTTATAGTATTGAATTCGATTTTTGACAGTTTTTTTCACTAAATATTGAAATTTTGAAGTTTTCTCCAAATCCGTTTATTGCTTTTTCTTATAAGTTTTTTTTTTTATTACAAATTAAGTTTTAAAAGTAATTTAGAAGTTTCTCTGTGGATCCAAATTTATTTGCGAATTTCTATTAGATAGCTTTTTGTATCCATTATTTTTCAATCAATTCTTTAGACTTTTTCTTCGATGCATATTGAAATTGCATCTATACGACGAGCTGCATTCTGTAACCATGGAGTGTTAATGGGTATTTAATGTAAAATATCAATAAAAACGCACTTGTAATTCAGAAATGACTCAGTTATTTAAATCATACCAGTAATATAAAAGTTGTAGATGTGACGCGTGCTAAGTTATCTATTGTTTGTAAGAAATTGTGTTTGGATGCTGTTGAATTTTTTTATGGGATCAAAAGATAATATTTCTTACTGCATATCAACTGTTTTAAAATTTACTGGGCCTGGTGTCTAGGCCAAAAACTTTTTTTTTGAGTTCATATATGCAATATTTTTAATTTTTGAGTAAATTAGTCACAATGTGGTTGTTTTTTCAATTAGAATTTCCTATTCAGTTAAGTGACCATGAAAAACTTCGTTCAGGCCTTATAATACCTTTATATTCTCAATTCAATTCTCCAAATTTAGTCAATACATCTTTTTCAAATTTAGTAAGTGAAAACATAACGACCATATACCTGACTCAAATTTTCTTTTCTGGATCAATACTTATACAATCTTTTTGGGTAAACAGTCAAGTTTAACATTTAAACTTGGTCTCAATATAATCATTTCATTTTAATTTTAAATATAATTTTAACTTAATTTTCATAATTTTCTTTTTTTTTTTTTTTTGATTCAATGAAATTTTTTTAGGCTATTGAAGATAAGTTAATCATAATAATTTTTTCACTCAGGCAACAGATCTATAACAATATTTTTACCTGAACCTTTTCCACTTTTTAGACTATATAAGATAAATTGACCATAGAAGGCGTCATTTGATTAACATATGTTCACCTTTCTCAATAACAATTTTTGTCTTTTTTACTCCAGAAAATTTTTCATAATTGAGCCAATAAATATTTATAAAAAAAAATTATAAAAATATAAGTTATTTAAAATTTTGCTTATTTTCATGTTAAAGCTCTATCGTCCCATTTATTAATATAAAATTAAAATGATTCAAAACCTTCTATAAAAGTTTTAGTACAACGCTGTAAATATAGCAAAGACTTTACAAACATATTTTTAAACTCTTTCTCTGCTTTTAACAGAGACATGTACTTTTTATGAATCTCTTAGCTTTAGTATGTATTTTTACAGGTACTTGTTGCTACATCAACATTAGCATGGGGTGTTAATTTCCCTGCGCATTTGGTCATTGTTAAAGGCACAGAGTATTATGATGGAAAACAGAAAAGATATGTAGACTTTCCCATAACTGACGTACTCCAGATGATGGGGCGTGCTGGAAGACCTCAGTTTGATGACCATGGTGTAGCATTAATATTTGTACAAGATATCAAAAAACATTTTTATAAAAGATTTTTGTATGAGCCTTTTCCTGTAGAGTCAAAGTGAGTAAATTAGTAATCTAATTTTTTTTACAGCTATTTTTGACCATATCATTTTTTGTACCAAAACATTTTAATTGGAAAGTGATCGATCTAAAAAACTTTTGCCTCAAAATCGTATTTTTTGCAAGAGCTCTTTAAGGTTTTTTCTAATGATTTCTGAGCATTATTTTTTACTAACTGGATCACAGGTTCTATAAGATTCTATGGATTCGTTTACTCTTTAAAAAAAAGGACTTGACTTCTGTGCTTATTCCTCCATTGAAAGACTAAAATATGAACCTGATTTGAATTTTTTTTGCTTAAAATTGCAATCATCTTTATAACAATTTTTTTCCTCCATTATAAAAATTGACTTATCCACTTTTAGGTTCCCCTTTAAATTCAAGAAACCTGTCAAATCCTTTTTTTCTAGAGTGTCCGGTTTGACCAGCTATACACTTTATTAGTTATACACAAAAAAAAATACATATTTTTAATTTTTTAGCAAATAAAGTCTTCAGTATCTCCCTGAAATTTTCTAATCCATTCAGAGTTCCATCTGTTAGTTATTAGAACTTGTTCCCTATGTTTTTTTTTAAGTGTTCATCATTACCATTCTCTTTTTAGTTTATTGGAAGTACTGCCAGATCACTTAAATGCAGAAATTGTTGCTGGCACTATTACTACTAAACAAGATGCAATGGATTATATGACTTGGACTTACTTATTCAGACGACTTCTCATGAACCCTACATATTATGGACTAGAAGATATCGACCATGATTCAATGAATAAATTTTTGTCAGCAAATATATCATGTGCATTATGTGAATTACAAAATTCTTGCTGTATAGAAGAGATGGAGGTAAGGTGGATTTGTTTACATGTTAATTCACTTGGGTTTATGTTGAAATATTTATACCTTAAATCCTATCATAATTTCCCTCCTCTTTTAAATCTTTTCCTAACCTTTTCATTTGAAAAACTAAAACACTTCCATAACCTTGTATCCGTGGCCTAGTTCCAAAATAGACATTATTTCCTCATGTAATTTTCTGCAGGGAAAAAAAACACAATTATGGTCAAAATATTATGACACCTTATTAGTTGAAAGAAAATATACAAACAGTTAAAAATATGGGTATACCGTTGGTATATTCAACTTTAGATTGATTTTTTGGTTAATAGACTTATAGGCTTATAACTTAGAAATTTAAAAAAAAAATGAAAAAAAATTTTTCTGCTGGATCTAAGGGATGAAAGTGACAAGTCAATGCTCATTTGAGTTTATTATCATTTTTGTGATTTTGATCAAGAAAATCACTCTTAAAACATGCGTCAAATGTGAATTTAAAACGAAAATTTGATAAAAGGCTGATATAATATAGCCATGATTGTCTGTAAAAAATTTTACGGTACTGAGACAGTTCCAAGGTCCTTTGGACACTATGAAAACTTTTAATTACCGTGTTTTCTTACTTTTCATCAAATAAAAATCAGGTTTTTTGATCAAATTTGTACAGAATTTTTATTTCAAAATTCTTGGAAATCCATGGAATCAAAAAACATTGATAATTACAGAAAAAAACAGAATTTTCTACTTCATTTTGGAAAAATTGAATGTTTTTCAAAACATTATTTGCAGATTTTAACAGAAACTCTTAGTTCAGTCCAATTTAGGCAAAAAACTAATTTTTTAGACAATCATGGTTAAAATATTATAAGACTTATACGCCATTAGGACACTTTATTAATTAAAAAAAAAAAAAAACACACAACCAGTTAAAAATATGGATGCACCAACCTTGGTATGTTCAACTTTAGGTTTATCTTTTTATTAATAGACTTATAGACTTAAAAAGAAAAAATTCTCTGCTGGATCTAAGGGATGAAAATGACAAGTCTGTACTCAATTGGGTTTGTTATCATTTTACGATTTTTCTCAAGAAAATCACTTTAAAAACATGTGTCAAATGTGAGTATGTGCTAAAATTTGATAAAAGGCTCATATAATATGGCCATGATTGCAGATTTTTTCCGAAACTTTTATGGGATCATAAACAGCATTTGTCTGAGTCAAGAAATTCCCAAATTTTTGATTTACAAGTATTATTTTTACATTTGATAAAACGCATTTGTTGTGATCAAACATACATACACCATCTAAATTCTGCTACAATATGTTGCCCGAAATTAGATGGTGGTTTCACCAGAAATGCAGTCTTCAAGTGGGCTCGAACCACATACCTTTTCACTACGGTCTCTGTAGTTCGGTTCCTTAGACCACTGTGCCACAGATCCATCAAATCAAATCTACCAAATCACAGATCAACCACTGAACAACAAATTATCTATTACTGCATTCGTGATTGCATTGGGTAGAATAAATTTCATTCATCAGTGACAACAACATTTTTAATAAGGTTGTTTGTTTTTGTTACAGACTTTTGTTGTTTGGTCTGTTTTTGCATTAAAAAATATACCACAATACCCTTTGAGGTGAGCATGCTATAATTTTAAAGTTACTACTAAACCCATAATTAAAATAATTTCAGTAATTCATGTCATTGTAAAATAATAAAAATTTTTAATGCATGAAAAAATCTGCACTCTTGTTATTTCCAAGGATAGAGCCAAGTTAAGATCTTCTGACCCGAATAAATAATGATATTTAAGCCTCTGATATCCATATTCTAATACACTTCACTTGCAAGGTTAGTCATATACACAAACTTTATGTTTTATGCTATATTTTCCCTGATTAGGCCTCTAAACTAAAAACTTTAATCGAAAAGAGGCTTTCATAAAACAAGCATCACGTAAGCATACGTTGATTTTATTTCAAAGTTTCCGGTATATTTCTTCAATGTTTTAAACGTGTTACTTAAACATTGGTATGTATGTTTGTGTATGTGTGTATGTTTAAAAGTGTAACTTGCTGAGCATATTCGACCCTGATCATGAATTTTTTACATGTAAAACATGTATTATCATTTAAGTTTTTAGAATATTATCTGGAACAGGCTCCGGTTTTCTAAACTGCTCAAATTAGATAAAAATATATAGATTAATATTATGAAAATCATGTGGTGATTTATTCTTACTTTCCTCTTTACGCTTTAGAACTTACTTATCAATAGATTTTTGGTCATTAGTGTCGCCTGTTAAGCTTGTGCTTTTGTTATTTTGAAATTGTCCTTTATGCTATAAAATTTTGATATTCGAGATCAGAAAAAGGTTTATGTTCAGAAAATCTCAATTTGATTAATTTAGAATTTGCTGTTTTCGAAAATTACAGAATAAAAATTTTTTGCTCAACGTACACCTTTACTTGTCAAAAGAATAACTTTATTTTTGTTCTTACAGGATGAACGAGGTCTGGAACCAACAATTCTGGGACGAATTTCTTCGTATTATTACCTCAGTCATTTAACCATCCGAATGTCCAGGTCACGTTTGGATGGCGAACTAACCATAGAAGATGTTTTACAATTTCTTTGTGATGCACACGAGTACAATGAATTACCCGTTAGACACAATGAAGATAAAATGAACGGGTTTGTAGTCTTAGTTCTAATTCTTTTAAAAGTTTAATTTTTGATATTGTAGAAAAGTTTATATAAACAATCCTTTAATTACATAATTTTTGTGACGTAATAGAGATCACTGGGTACACAATATCTTAAGCATCTAATGAAACTAATAGCACAGAGGCTTTAAATTTTATTTCAATATCTGGTATTCTGATTTTAAAATATTAATTTTAGGCTTGGAAATGCTTTATTTAGATTATCAACATCTCAAAATGATCCTATCTAAGTTTTAGGCAGTTTCCAAATTGGTTTACATTCGTATTTAAGGTCACCGAAATAAAAGTCATTAAGGTGATTGCATTCAGTAATCATATACATCAAATTAGCATCACTGTTTTAGAGTGCACCTCTTCCCTTTCCTCTCAAGTCCAATAAGAAAAGAGACCATTATAATTAATAATGACCATCATTTTAACATTTTCTTTTTCATTATATCTATATTATTATGTTTAGTGAACTTGCTGAACAAGTACCACTGCAAGTAAATCAATACACGTTAGATGATCCACATACCAAAGCACATTTACTCCTACAAGCGCATTTTTCACGCATTCCACTCCCTATTACAGACTATGTAACAGATACCAAGTCAGTTCATGACCAGGCGATTCGAATCATGCAGGCTATGATCGATGTTTGTGCTGATGATGGTTACCTAGCATCTGTTCTACAAATCATTACATTGATGCAGATGGTTGTACAAGGTCTTTGGTATTATGACTGTCCTCTTCTGATTTTACCCAAGTTTTCAAATGAAATTGTGTCGTTTTTTAAGACTAAACCAAAGATGAGGTAGCTAATTTGATTTATAAAATGGTATATTTTAATAGTATATTAGGTTTGAATATGGGGGAAATAGGCTCCATCATATTTTTTTATATTATTTTTTTATTTATATAGGTCTGGTCTAAATTTTTGCTTGCCATAACTTAACTCGCCTAAAATAGTTTGAAGATTTAAAAAAAAATTTCTGAACTAAATTCATGTATGTGGTTAATATAAAACAAATTTAATATTTATTATACGCCAATAGATTTGGGTGATAATAGTTGTGGCGTTTCTTTTTTTTTTTTCTATCGAATCGATTTTTAAAATTAGTTGTATGCTTTCATTATTCCAAAAGTAATGAAAGCTATGTAGAGCTGCTGAAAGAGCTTCGACCTTCCTTTGCCAATCAATATACACAACTGACGATTTCTCTAAACGGAATAAACGCGTTTTGTGCTCTGGGGATGATATAGCTTACACCCTCCTTTTATAATTTATACGCCCAAGGTTTTAGGAAATATTAGTTGTAGTTAGTCTTTTTTGATCGATATAATTAACTCCATATAATAAAAGGTTTTGTTATTTAATAGATCTGATAAAGTACACTCATTAGATACTCTACCTGAGCTCATCGATGCATGTGGTAGGAATCCCAACTACATTTTTGAGAAACTTTCTACTGCATTAAAAAAGACAGAGATAGACAAGGTAATAAATCAATTTTTTTTTTTACCACGATGGTCATATAGATTTGTTCGTCCATATTTCGTCCACTTCCCTATAAAAAAATTCATCAGATTCTTTTGACATTTGTGTTTTTAAAACTCTTTTAGGGATATAAAAAAAATTAATTTTAACAATTTCCTTTTTATGAAGAAGTCCTGGAACTATACCTTTTTATTTTTATCCCGATTTCTTGGGAATCCCACTTAATGCAACCGAGATCCCAACATAGCAGAATTAATTTTCTCAGGTAAACACAATTTTTTCAAGACTTTTTTTAATTTATATGCTAAAGTTTTAAGGGAAATCAAAAATGATTAATTTTAAACTATAATATTGGGTGGTATTTAACTTTTATAGCGAATGAAAACAATTTTATACAAATTCTTTGAAATAGGCCTACCAATAGTTCGTCAGCTCTATATAAACAGTTTTCAAAATAGCCCCGCTCTTAGTCTTGGGACAGCTTACATTCGTTTTCACTCTAGTTCTAGTGTATACTTTTGCTATTGCTATATTGAATGATTTTATTACAAAAGGTTTATGATGTGCTTGCATCGTTACCTATTATCGAGCTGGAAGTGTCTCTTTACGACAGTGGTTCTAAAAAGGAAAAGCCTCTTGACTTAATACCAAGAAGTCGTGAAAATACAGTATGGCAGTCGGTGTATGCAGATTCTGAATATTCGCTTAAGATTCATATTAAAAAAAAACAACTTAATAAAAAGGTACGTATATAATAGACGCTGAACTCAGAATTAGGAAACGTTGGAAATTTTTTAATGTGACAATTTATCAGTTACCTATAAATATTTTGCTTGGTTTGAACCAGATTCTCGATTTCTTTCCAACCATATATTTAACACAATTTTACTAATGCGCACTCCCTATTTACTTTAATTTGCATGAATTAAAACCATTCTTAGAAATATTATGGGACAAATAAGAACCATAAAAATTCTAACACGCTAGATATATCGGCATGATTAAGAGGTTTACGTTCTCCCTAAAGTTTTCTTATTTCGTAAAAAAATTGAAATTTTTTAGCTTTTCTGCAGAATATTTGTTGTTCCTCTTGCTATTTGCCTTAAAAGCTCTTGTACATCTTTGAATGATTTTATGTGGAATTTAGTTTTTTTAAAACAACAAAAATTATTGTGCGAGTCATTTGGTTTCCCTTTCACCGAATCGTAGTTAAAATATCGAAATAAGTGAAACAATTTTTTTTTTAATATTGCGCGGTTTCACTCTCTAAATCAATCTGTAATGCGATTAAATGATTTTATATTTATTTTTCAGCGTGTAAATGCCAAAGCGTATGCTCCATTATTTTCCAAGCCCAAAGACGAAGGATGGTTTTTAGTCCTCGGAGAAATAGACTGTAACGATATACTTGCACTAAAGCGGGTTTCATTCAGTCGCAATGAACTCACTTTTTCACTTGCCTTTATTACACCTGAGGAAAAGGGTCGTAAGATTGTGACTTTGTATTTAATGAGCGACACATATCTTGGTCTAGACCAACAGTATGATTTGTTCTTGGACGTGGATAATCCTCTTCCAGATAGATAAAGAATTTTTACATAGAATAATTATTTATACGAATTATAAAATTTATATAAAATAAATTTTCATTATTCTTTATTAAACCAATGAAGTTTTTTGGTTTCCCAGACATCAGTTCGATAAAAGAACCTATAAATTCGTGTGTGAGTGCGTCAGTGTGACACTCACTTCTCATCAAAGTCGTTCTACCAATCCTTTTTGGAATAGGGTATGGTGGTTTGATAAGGAGTTTTTTTTGTTTTATCGTCTCAAATTTGAATACAAATTTTTTATTTGACCAATATGGACATCAAAATTCATCATCCTGAAGCTTTGAATGTCTCTTTTCTTAATCCCATTTTGCAAAGATTTAAGAAATGATTTTAAATGAAAAATAATAAAAAAGCGTTTTATAGCCATATATAAGTACGCACTCGTTTTTTTTTTAGTTGTATAAGTAGTCAATGACGAGTCTTTCTATTGAAATGAAAAGCAACGACTATTTCAGTGAAATTAAAATTAATATGAGATTAGTTGGAGCACGTTCTGGTGATTTAGTTGTTTTTATTTTCTTGGTCTTATCATCATTAGAATTATGTTTGATAGATTATTTTTTAGACATGACTGGAAAAAACCAATAATTTTTATAGATTGCTACTTGCCTAGGTTCCTTGTCAAGGTTTCAGATAATACAAAATAAGATGAGAACAAAGCTAAATAGATATTTTTTATAACAGATGTCCTATTCAACGTATTTTTTTACGATTAACATAACATATGCCTTGCGCTGTGTAGTCTAAAAATGAAAGAGTGTACCACACGTATTACATTACTTGCATTACTTGAATATAATAAATCTGATTTAAAATCATTTCATAAGTGATATTGAGACTGCTTACTCTGTTTCTTTTGAATAATGGGTGGTAGAAATACTAAGTAAACAGCACCCTCTTCATATTTGATTGACTGAACCATACAAAACTAAGGGTATTTTGTTTCGTATTTGTCAAAATTGCTTTACTTTTCTCATAGCTCTTTCAACGTGTATTCCTACGGATACGATAGTTTGGCCTCCTTTTACTTCTGCTTTTCATTTATGACAAAGCATCAAATGTTTGGTCAGTTTCACTATTTAAAATTATTATCGTTTCCTTTTCTCCAGCAGGTTTCACGTCTTCTTGCCAACTTCTAATCCTAAAAAATAACAAAGTAGCTTCTTGTAAATGCTTGCTTAAGATTAACTTTTTAAGCACAGTAGCTTTTCCTACTCCATAAATTATAAGATTAGAATTCCTCATCTAAGAAATTTTTTTAAAAATCAAGTGTAGAGTGATATAAATCAGAAGTAATTGTGGTCGCACACCATAACATATTTAAGCGTGTTTGGAGATATGTGCGCATGATTATACGCCATAGATTGAAAGTATTGCGATTCAATATCTTCTCCAATTACGATTGTCGTGTGATGCATAGAACTGGTAATAGCTGCTTTTAAAATATATAATATCAGCGTCGTTGCGTGAATGTTTTTAAGTTCTGTAGTAAACAAATTTACCATTCATTGTTTGTTGAAAATCAAAAATTTTAAAGCAATATTTTCCCCGTTAACTAACATATTTTTTTCTGGGTAGCCATCAAAAGCAATGGTTGTTCTATTAAAGTAAGATAATACATAACTGAGATTACACTATATGATATATATATATATATAAGGTATATAAGGTTTACTTTTAACAGGATTTTAAATGGGCTTGGTTATTTATGATTTTTTAGAAACAAACTTACTTGATAATTTGTTTATTCTCTGAGTGTTGTGTTTTCTCATTTAGCAAAAAAAAATTGACAGAAAGTACGCAGCTTCCATTCATCGATCACGTCAAACGTTCTTCGCGTACTTTTTATTTAATCACCAAAGGTGCTTTATCACGTTAAATATTTTCGACAATGTCAAGCAAAAATCGTGATATATCACTTACTTTATCGTTTTTAAGGGGGAAATCCCCTCTAAAATTTTGAAAAAGAAAAATTGTTTAATTTTGTAATAAATTTCACGAGGTCTTATACTATTACTACAAAAATCATATTTTATGCATTTTTATATTTTTTACTTATCTTTTACAAAACGATGATTTAAAAAAATATATATATATATATATAATATTTAAAGTCAGATTTGGTGAATTTTCAGTAGGTTTCTAACAAATGACTAGATGTCCTGTGATAAAATAAAGATCATTGAATTGTTAGACCTTAAATTATGCTAAAAAAACTAAAACGGCAAGAAATAGGTCAAATATATGGACACTACAAGTAGATTTTACGGACAAGAATTTTCAGGACACAACTTATTAGTATTTGCTTAAAATTTCAGAACTTTTTCTGAAACGGTTTGGATGTTATGATGCGCAGCGTTTTAAAAAAAAAAGTGATTTTGAGAAAAAATCCGTTTTAAAAATGACCAACAAAAATATGTCTAAAAAAATAACTAAAATAATCATGTTCCATAAACCTCTCCTTCTTCAAAAGGAAAATTTTAATAGGCCCCTAAAAAAATGTAGCCCATTTTTGCAGTCCCCACAACCGAAAAATAATAGTGTTAAAAAAACTTCACGACGCTCATGTTATGTAATCAACTAACCGAAGCTAGTTTACCCAAAAATTGTAAGCATTGCCATTTTTTTTTGCTGATTCTTAAACAGTGAAAACCAAGTTTTTCCAAAAAATAGCTATTTACCAGTCTCCACGACCGGCCGTCATTGTTAAATTATTTTTAATTTTCTTTTCCATACCCCAAAAATATTTCATTGTTTAAAGAAGAAAAAAATCCTTGAGGGTTGGCTTACCCCTTAAATTAAAATATACAAACCACACATTATTTTACGGGGAAACCACTCTGAAATTTGTAAAATTTTCAAAAAAATAAAATGTTTTTATTTAATTTTTTATTAAATTTAATGAGGAATTGGAAACTGAAAACAGAATGTGAAAATCTTTTTTTTTTAATATTAAGGTTTTTTCAGTACACCTGTTTGCGAATTTCCCCTAACAACACCTTAGAAACAAGTTTAAACCTCAATAAAATCAAAACAAATTGCCTACTATCTGCAGCTTTTATGCCAATTTCCTTCCAGTTTTGTTGCTTGTTTCTAATGTTTATAAACTATTTGCCAAAGTTAATATCAAGGCAAAAATTTGTTGGTCAAAATAATTACTATAGTTTCAAGCAAAATGTCAAAGCGTTTTCCCTCATGGTGTAATATTTATAAATTAGGTAGGATTAACTAAAGATTAATTAATTAGAGAAATACCAAAAGATGACAGAGTAAAGTACAGAATCAAACGTTTCAAATCAAAGGAAGAGGTCAAGGGTCTTTTATATTAAGAAACAACCCTCCCTGGAACCAACATCGAGATTTATAAAAAATGCTCATCGATAGCTTTTTAATATTCATATTCTCTGCCTACATGTGAATCGAAATCATTAAAAATAAAAATTCTTACAATGAATATTTAGAGAAATCACATTTTTTATTTTTTGTATTTTTTGCCTATATTTGTATATTTTATATTTTTCCCATTTTAAATTTATGTGCATTTGTCGTAGTCTCTGACGTTAACCTTCTTCAGCACAGTGTTACAACCGACTTAAATGCATCTGTTGTACCTTGTTGTACATCGAATGGTGCAGTTGACCTAATTTTAACTACAATTGTCGTTATTCAGGGAGTTGATTGAGCAATAAAAGGGTTACTTTAAAAAACAAGTATGGTTTTTTCCCATCTCACCCTAACCTCCTCCCAGATGAGTTAGAAAAACAATAACGAATTTCAATTGTAATAATTATTCCGCTTACAAGTGTTGGCTATTATACTATTGATACTGCCTGAAGGAAGTGTTTTCAATAGTTATTTTGTTCAGTATCTTTAATTTTGAAAAGTTTCCATGTTAGCTTAAAATCGTGGTGGATAGCCTCACCAGTTTGTTCGCTCCAAAATCCTAAACCTCTGCCAGTTAGGCAACAAAATTTGGTCACATGATGCATGACTACATTTATTTTGGGTGTTACGCTGATTTTTAAGTCTAGGTGCACCTTGGTGATTTTTAATCGATGTACTGTCATCTGATATTATTGTTGGTTGTACCACATTACCGTACAACTTCGCATCTTTTTTTTTTCAGCATGAGTCTCAAAATAAACCCAGAATAGTGCGTTCCAGTTAGCAATTGTTCTCTGCTTGTATTTTCTTCTTAGTTTTTCTTTTTTTCACTCCAGCAGCAAAGGTGGCTACTACTGTGTGACATCATACCCAGCCATATGTTACAAAGCTTGAGATCTGTTGCAATTGTGAATTTGCAATCTAGCTTTTGTAACCCCAAACTGATCCAAAGCTTTTTGATGTTTACGTAATTCTCCGGGAGATCTGGGAAAACAGCGATCAAAAATACCTTTTTGACGCCGAGTTTTTAATTTCTTTGAAAGACCTGTTTCATTTTTGGATACAAGATTGTCAATGTCAAAATACAGAATACAATATACGGTATGTTGACATATAGAATTTAACGAAGCCGACACCCCCATCTATTCCAATTTTGATAAGAAGAGAGTCACAGTCTTCAACCTTTTCTTCAATACCAGTTCAACTAATCTGGGTATTTAATTGCATACAACTTTGGCCTGCTTAAAGTTTTCTCTGACTTTCATATTTTTGTCACCACGTTTGCATTTAAGTCGGTTATAACACTGTGCTGAAGATGCTTAACATCAGACTGCGACAAATCCACCTAAATTAAAAATTGTAAACATAGACAAAAAATGTAAAAAGTTAAAAATGCTGCTTTTCAAAAATATTGATTATAAGAGCTTTTATTTTTAATATTTTCTAATCCCATTTGGGCAGAGAATATGAAAATCAAAAAACTACCGATGGGTATTTTTTATAAATCCTAATGTTGGTTCCAGAGTGGGGTGGAAAGATATAAATAAAGAAGATAGTGTTGTATGTAAATAAAGAATCAATTGTAAATACTCTAGTAACTCCTGTAAATTTAAATGTTATGGATGGTGTCACTGAAAATCCTGCTGATATGATAAATGCTTCTGTATCATCATCAAAAACTCGAATAAATTGATGCCTCATCACCAAAACGAAATTAATCTACAATATCTGGTTATAGGATTGTGTACACTGTTGAGCTTTTTGACATTTTCAAAATATTTTCTTGCCCTGAATGTCACAGACAATTCCTTGTTTTATTGGATGTATTAAATAAACGACAAGGACTTGTTGAATTTTTGGAACTAAAAGGTACAATATGCAATTTTATTACAAGTTTTTGTAAATCTATAAAAAGTGGATGAGGTTTTGATACTAATAAACGATTAGTTTACACGCTGGGTTCTTTGGGAAAGGGTCATGACGGCCAGTATCAAAAAGTTTACGTCACTGATTGATATGTACCCACCAATGACTCAAAACAATTGTGACAAATTTATTAGAATTATAGCAAATGCAATAAATCATTAGCTCAGGGAATTTTGTCCGACGCTGCCGCTGAACATGAAAATGACAATCAAACAGTTGTTTATACCGGTATTTTATGCGATTGAACATGGCAACGCCGAGGTTTTGCCTCAAATAAAGGTGCTGTTACGGTTATATCTATTGGTAATGGCAAAATTCTTGATGACGAACCGATGAGTCATATTTGCAAAGGTTGTAAACTCAAGGAAACAATGAAGAAAAATAACCCTGAAGCCTATGCAGATTGGAGAAACAGTCACATCTGCAAATATAATACATAGGATTTGGAGCTGGGATAGAAAGTATGGTTCAAAACAAATGCTTAGGACTTTACCAAAACGTGTCGAAACCCAACACAGAAAAACAATAAAATTGTTGAAAAGAAAGGGAAGCTTTATGAAACTGGTGCATTCGACTGATTTAATGTGTTAGTTTTAGATTTATAAACCATTATATTTGTTAGTTTTGAATATTCTATTAGTTAAAACATCGTTTTTAAATTTTGAGCAACTGTTTTCTCAGAACTGTTATTTTAAGCGCGCCGTCCGTTCTATCTCAAGAACCGTTTAGCCTATTTCCATGAAATTTTCAGGAAGAGTTTTTCTTACAAGAGGCTGTGCAATCATAGCACAGCTTTTTTATTTAGGTTCTTGATTTTTTTTTTTCGTCCAGAAAAAAGTTGCAAACTTTGAGAGCGGATACCGCGAGTAAAAAAAAAGATCTGGAAAAATACCGCTATACATGCACTCTTAAGTACTTTATTAATCACCATGCGAAAGAATTATGTTAATAGTTTTTACAAATATCCTTATTTTACGGACTCTTTAAACCCATTTTTGGTTAATTTTTGGCATTTTTTAAGGAAACCATTGCGACCGGTAACCATTTTGAATTTTTTTTGTTGCTTTTAATTGTTCAAAATATACTATTGCTATATATAAATATTAAATATCCCTAGGACAGATTTAGGGATATATCCCCCCACCTCATGGCCTACTTAAATACACGGCCTGATATTCTGCCTTTCGGCGAAAAAAATAGAAGGCCAGTTTTTTGTTTACTGGAAAACTTACATCAGAAAATGAATTAATTGTTTCTTTGTTTTTTTTTCAGAACATATATACTTTTTTTTAGTAATGCTATAATTTGTTATATTTCTAAAACTCTAGCAAAATACGTATTGGTTGAAATAGGCCACAATTTAGAGAACTAATGGGAGTTTGATATGAAATAAGAAATACATTTTTTTTTAATGTTAAATCATATATAGACAAAAAACAAATAGAATAATATTTTTATTCATTTTTACTACATCTTGCATGTTAACAAATAACTATTTTTTAATAAGAAACATGAGGCTGCTGATATCAGGAAAAAAATAAGCAGTTAACAAGCATGGACAGGATTTAAGGTCTTTTTTATAAAAAAACCGGCGTATTATTCATTTAGTTTCCTTTTCTCTCATTGGCGTTTTTTGAATGTCTTTACTCCATCAGCTATAACAGAATCTGTTGAAATTTTTCGTTTGCTGTTAAAAAAATATGATTCTTATTATTCGGTTAGTGTATTTGTGTCCAAGTATTTGATGTTCAACACAAGTGAAATATTCATGATCTAGTACAGTGTCTAGTACATGCTCAGATGCAATGCGTGAATTTACGACTGACTGGTTGATAATCTCAAAACAACAATCTAACACGGCAAAACCATTACATACATAATTGCTGAGTTCGATGGATGGTATTGTCAATCCTCCCCTTGATAAACCATTCAAATAGCTATTATCAGGATTCTCGTCTGACAGTTCGCTAGTCAAGAGTTCACTACAAAAATTTTTGAAAAGCTTTTTTAATTTTTTAGCAATATACCCAGATATATGAATGGCAACTTGTCTACTGTCATCGGATAATCTAATACTTTCTGTCGTTTGTATTGTATTTTGAACATTTGACAACAATT
>JAUZNK010028097.1:0-19312 GCA_035046665.1 Euphysa ruthae
TAAGTCGAACAATGAAATGTATGATTCATCAACGTAGTATCGCATAAAAGATAAGTGATCCTTCAAATGTTGAGTTATCTTTTGACAGTCGTTTTGGTCATCTATTGTAATGCATAGAATGTGTGCGATAAATTTGTAAAACTCTTATATGATTCTAAGGCAAGAGTCACGATATAAGGTACACATGTTGTTTTTGGAGTTGACTATACACATGTTTTTGTATACTGACCATATATTTTAATCGTTTTTATTACACTGAGTGTCTGCTTTTATTAAATTGTTTAGACAAAAATATATTTAAAACAATATTATTTATAAGTCTAACATTTTTTTAAAAACCGACCTCTTGATTTTAGCTTCTGAAATGTGATATATACGGTCGTTTATTAAGTAGACCATGGTCGACAGAGAATTTATTTCTATTTACAGCTTCATTATATATTACTGGCAGCGTAAGAAAATTTATTGTTTTTCGAACTCTGTTGCAGTTTTCTTCTGCAAATACAAATACAAATAATATACACAAATATATAATACTATATGGAATTATGATAGTTCTCATATGCGCTTGTAATGTCTTTAACATACAAGATTCCTATTCCTATCCCCGGGTTCGATTTACGGCATGGGCATAGTTTTTGTTTTACTTTGAGCATGATATTTTCCAATACAGCAATTTTTTGACTTTGGCTTGCCAAAAAGCTTGGCTTTCAAAACCTTTATATCTTGATACGATGTAGATTCCATTAGAACCAAAAATGATTACTCAAGAATTATCAACGACCTTGTTAAAGAGATAGAAAAAAACTGAACCTCGTAAATCTGCTGCAGCAGATCTAAAAAGGTTAGCTGCCAATGCAATCAATGTCTGCTACTTCTTCAGATAATTTCATAAAAGTTTATCATTTATTAACTTATATTTTCTAAATTTGCGAATTGTTTTTCTGGGAACTTCTTTGTATTATCACTTTCTTTGAGGAATTTTAATTTCTAAGAATTTTTAAGCATTGCGTAATTCTCTGAAATTTTGAAGTTTAAGTATTTATTAAATTTATTATTATTATTTATATTATATTATTATCATTTATTAGATTTTTTTCCGCAACTTTTGTTTTGTTGCAATTGGTTAATTTCGGTTATTTTTATTCCCATTTTGTAGGCTTTTCTGTTTTTTGTTATGCAAATTACTTCGGTTTTTTTGATGGTTATTTTCTAGTTTTTATTGAACAATACTTTTGGATCGATCCTAGTTAGGTCATATTCTGGTCATTTATTGTACAGGTGCCTAAGCTTTTTCTAGTCATTTTTATACACAATTTTAGTATTTTTTTTTTCACCATATTTTATGGACTTTATTGATATTTTTCTGGTTATTTGTTGTCTTGATGACTCTAGCTTTGATATCCCAACAAAAGGATGTAAAAGATTCTAAACAGAAATTTTTCCAACTTTTTTGAATGGTTTGTCGATAACAAACTAAGTGTGCACATTGGAGAAGAAAAAACCAAGTGTATCAACTTTTCATCCAAGATGAAAGCTAAAAAAGCAAATTTCTTGATTATAATATAGAAAGGCACATTTATAAACAATATACCTCAGTCAAAAGCGTGCTCTATGTAATGCTCTGATTTAACCTGACTCTGAATATGCATGTTCTGCCTGGTATTTAGGCCTGAACCAATCACTTAAAATCCTTTTGAAAAGTGCACAAAATAAATGTATAAGATTTTGCTTAAATATGAATGGTCGTGGCCGTACTTTTACTGGGCGGTATATATATCAGAGTTAATCAGGACATTGCTGCATATGCATTTAAATTCTGCATTAGACCCAACCTAAATTACATCTCTGAAATATTTAAAATTTCTGAAAATAGAAGAATCCTTCTACGCAACAGCCATTAAAGTTTAGATACACCCTTAAGAAGATCCACCTTGGGAAAAAATGGAGCAAGCTTTCTAATGAAATAAAATCAATCAAAAACATTTTTAAAAGTATTTATCTCACTTGGATATAGTTCGCAGACCTAATAAAAATAGGCTATAATTCTGTAAAAAATTATTATATTTATGTCCATTTTATAGATTATTTTGTTCATTCACATGCACTATTTCTAGGTTTTTAGGTGCAAGTTTTACTGGATATTCATTGTCTATTTTTTCGATTTAAGAATATGAAAATATTTTTATTATGTTATTTGAGATTTTATGTTAATAAAACGTACCTTATCCTGGTAAGTGTTATGTATGGTGTATTATATTGTGTTTAAGCAATTTAGTCGTGATTTTTCCTATAGACTATGGTTTTATAGCATTTACAAATTTTTTTTTCAAGTAATTCTTTTCTTTGGCTTACTTATTTCAACATCCATTAAGTATTATCGCTATTTTATGTTATTAAGAATTATTAACAATAATAGTTGCTACAGCAGTGATATTTTTGCAGTTTGTTTGTCCCTATTATTAACAACAATGCATTGCGCTTCATAATGGTGTTGCTATCTGGCAAAACTTCTACCAAATTTATCATCTAAAATGTTAGTTCGTAAAAGAACAACACTCGTTTTTTATTCAGATCTATAAGAAATTTAAAAATATATTCTGGTGAAGTTTTAAGAAAAAACCAAACTAATAATTCTACAATGAATGGTAACTCTTTTGCTTTTTTTTTTTTTTTTTGTCGTTCTTAACTTTTAAGCATCTCTGCTAAATTTTCATTGATGTTTTCTTTATCCTCAACAAGTTCAATCTTAAATTTTAATTCTTTTTTTCAAAATCTCTTGAATGTTATTAACACTATGCACACTTATGTCTGTTATGGCTAACCAATACTTTATTTTGATCGGTCGCCGTAGGTATTAACTGTCAGACAGTATGTTTTAAGAATTTTTGTATAACTAGTTCGTGAAGCTCTCTCATTGACACTTAGGAGTGTGTTGGTTGTTAATAAAGTAGGAGCAGATAAACAACGCAAGAAAATATCGATAGATAACAATTGCATTTTATGATCCTTAGGTCAAAGGCAAATTTAGACCTTAATAGACGTCAAGAAACGTTATTCCATTTTTTCTCAATTTTGTCCGTTCATGACTATTGGGACACAGGCTAAAAAACAACAAAAATCATGTTATGCCTTCTTCTTAGAACTTTTGAAACCCATTTTACTCAGTTTTTAATTATGTGGGGTAAATATGTCACACGATAGAAAGGCAAGGCTTCTGCCTTGAAAGATGAAAGGTATTAATTTTACGAAGGTAATTTGATTTGAAAGATTTAAACGTTGCTGAAATTGAAATATTACTTAAGGAATACTTTTCTGTCATGACTGATAACCATCACATTTCTGATTTAATCGCTTTGGTCATTTGTTTCCCTTAAAATAAAAGTTTTTTTTTATTTTAGCTGATTCAAAAAATTTTATGGTTGTACTCCTGATCTATATTTTATGTAATGTGATAATATTTTCATATTCTTTACTTTTTAATTTTCTTCATTTATTTCTCAGTAACACACAAAAGAAAAATGAATATATTGAATTGTCAATCGTTAATGAAAATGAAAAGGTCAATATTATTTCTACAGTAGATTATGAATTAATAAAGCTAGGTAGCTACAATGAGTTTCTTTCTTCTACAGTTAAGCTTCGTCACATGAGAGCCAAATCTATTTTATGACTGATGGCGATGATTAATTTTTTAAACTTCTGTTACTTCTTCCTCTATTCCACTCGCTTTCTTTTACTCTGCTCTTTTTCTGTTGCTTGTATGAATTTTATAAGTGTTTTTGATTTTTAAAAGTCCTTTTTGGATTGGCTTGGGTTCACCTGCCCTTCAGTGCTTTTCATTTTTTTTTTTATGTTGTTTCTTTCTATTGATTTATTAATTCATGGCATCTGTGAAGAAATAGATTCCTATTTTTTTTCTTACACAACTGAAGTACTTACGACAGAGTGACCATAGATTATTTAATTTCTTGAATTGTTCACAAAAAGGGTATTTAACCAAACGCTCTTAAAAATTGGGGAAATGTTCTGGAAGTTTGTTGAAAATGTCCCTGGCCATCACCCTGAATGAAAGAGCCTGGCCTTGAATTTTCGGTTCCGAAGGTCCAAAATAAACAAGCACTGTTTTTCTTGTAACGTCTTTTGATTAAATTTGATATCTCTTTCCTATACATTAAATTTCTGAGTGCACATTCAGGAAAATATGAAAATATGACATCTTATACGCAAAAATATTCTTTGAATGGTTTCAGCTGCACACTCGAGCAATAAGAGAAAAATACAAAATTTGTAAAAAATAAAGGAGAAACACATGTTGCATTCACATGCAAAAATTGGATCCCAGAACTTTAGTGAAGCAACTTTTTACCAAGCTGATAGCTGCGGTTCTTCTCTAAACTGAAACAACCAATACCGAGTTATTTAGAGCTTATTCAGCTTTACATTTAGTAGTAGAAGGTTTCTTTTCAAACTGCAAGCGCACTCAAATTCAATCTGAAAGTTATTGATTTTCTGCCATTAATTATATATATATATATATTTTTTTGTCAACTTTGAAAAAAACAGGATTCTGTAGTTTCCAAAAGGGAAAAGCAGAAGAGGTAGATTTCGAACATAACTTGGGAACAAATTTTGAGACTTTTCAGCATCATAAACTAAAGTTATCTTTTGTCAGGATTACGAGAATCATTGTTTAAACAAGTGGAAAATAAATCTCTCGTGCTGGGTTTAAATGTTGAGTTGGTATCGATGGTAAGACATTTCCTAATATTAAGATCACATAGGAAGTCTCGACAACTTTCCTGCAGCTTTTTTCACCAAATAGTTCATGGAGTAGGTACACAATTTTTATATTAAAGAATTTCTCGTTTGACGAAGAGATGCAATTTGATATCACGAAATTGCTTTGAAAATTTTTATAGACTTCAATGTAAATTAGAAATGAACTTGTTCTTGCTAATTTGTTTGTGTATTTTATATACAAAATGACAAAATAAATATCAAATTAAGTCTTTTGCAATCGATTGGTCTATTTTTAACAATTGTCATATTATCAACAAATTTCTATAAATTCTGAAATTTTTATGTTCACGGAAAACCTGAATATAACCAAAATCAAAAAAGAAGTATTCGTGCAACCTTAATTCCTGTAATTGAAAAACATGGATAAGTGTTTTGGAATTTTTATTTAATTTCTTTAAAAAGTCTGCAGATTTAATCTTAAGAATTTTTTTTTTTTGTTTTAATTTCAGCGTAGAGCGCATGCTGCTTTAAATACCAAAAAATTTTAGGTGGTGTAAACTCTCTCTAAACCAGCAAGTATTTTTTCATAAATTTTTAATTACATAATTCGTTTCCAGTTTCTTCTCAAAACTTCAAAAAAAGAAAAAATAAATAAATATAAAACAAAAGAAAATTAAAGCTAAATTAAAACAAAGGCTAGAAGCCAGTCGATTTCAAATATTTAGAAAAATTCTCATGCAAAAAAAAAAGTAAAAATATCTATGAAACTTTCGTCGATCTTTATGAAATTTCGGCTCAAATACTTAAGATATGACCCTCTAATAGTTTGGACGATTACTAAGGGTGCTTTTTTGTGCATGAACACAATATCTATACGAAAATCAAAACCATGAGGTAGATCTCAAATCACGTGACAGTCATCCAGAACAGATACTATACATGCTATGAAAATAGTAATTAGTGGCTAGCGAGATAGACAGTAATATCATATCTTCATGAGACCGATGAGTTTGAATTATGTTAGGTTTTTCAAAACAAGGCTTAAAGCTTATCAGCTTATCAAGATTTAAATCGTAAAAAGATACATTGGCATTTTCGAATGTTTGGAAAAAATTCAAATCCTAAATATGCCACAAGTTTTCTAAAACTGTGACTTAAAAACACGTAGTGATCAAGTATTGAGTTTTTTGGTCATTTTAACTTTAAGCTTGACGTAGTGATAGAATATTAATTTCAAGTCCAAAAAGAAGACATCAAATGCATCCATCGCTAAGCAATAATAGAACCATAGTTCGCCTTAACGTGAAAATAGCTGATAACAGTTACTATCTTAAAACGGAATTTGATTTAAGCGTACAAGCGGATTTCTTTCGTAGGCTAAATATCATGTGACTTGATTATTTAGGTCTGAATCGAAAGAGATTTTTCGATGAAACGCCTAAGCAATGCAGGCAAGAAGATCACTATATAGATTAGTAACATGAACCAGAATCAGAGCCTTGTTGCTCCTCAGCGTTGGTACTTAACCAATATAACACTTTAGTAAATAATTTTGCAATACTTGATAGACTTCAATGTATATCATATAGTATTTCAATATATGCGTTAGGTCTTCATGCCGTTATACATCAAGACTATAGAACGCATTATATGCTTCAGGAAAAGATATTTTGACGTACCAATATGAAGGAAAAAGTTTGAGATTAACGATAACGTTTTAGTTCTCATTAAGATTCAGTGTTACTTCAAATTGATAGTTTGGTGTTTAGCTTTGAAGATCTTAAAAGGGAAAAAGAGTTGAGATAGATATTTTCCCAGGAATTTTGTGACAATTCTGTGATTATCGAAAATAATTCGAGAATGATTCGAACACTTATTAATAAAGGCCTATTTTCAACATTTTCGGAACCGAAACACTCATTTCCTGGGAAATGCAATTAAATATCTCAATGTTGATACGGAGTCTGAAATCTTAAAAAGAAAAGTAAAAACCACTTGTCATTACACCCAACTGGATACATTTATCATTGCACCTTACTGGACAAATTTATCATTGTATCCAATTGGAAAAATTTTGTAAGCATTAAACAGACAAGTGTCAAAAAAGAATTTTGGGGGGACAGAATTTGCGAATTACAGTCATTTTAAAAGAAATATGTAATTAATAGATATCTTTAAAGTCAATATGTACAAAATTATTTACTAAAAATTTTGACTTTCCGCAAAACGCTTTTAGTATTACAGTTTTTGTCCTTCACAAAGCTATCAGACAAGATTACCTTCTCGCTGTTGTCATAATTAATCTTTAAATTTATAGTTTTGTTTTGTGTGCCAACTTCTAATTTAATAAATCTTCCGTTTTGATTGCCAACTATTTCATTATTATTTTCAATTTCTCATCAAATAGGAAATGTTTGCTATATCGAACTCTTTTGTATATAGTATTTTTGAAGTCTCACCATCGTAGAGGTTATTACATCATCACATCTTCCTCTTTGCATAATATTGAGCTCGTGTGATAAATTCCTAAAATAAAACTCGAAAAACAAAAACAAGTTTTACTACAATTTATTTTCTGTCAAGTCACGTCATTAATATTTCAAAATTTCTAATAATGTTTTGCTGTTTTTTTTATATATATATTTTTTTAACTAGCTATGTACAAATTTATTTTCAATAATTTTTCCATCCATGTAGTGGAAAACGTAACCACTTCCGGTATTATTTACGATGATCTCAGATAAAATTGTCTTTTCTAAACCTTGGCCTACTCGCCCGACCACTTCGTTCCCTATAGCTAACTCTTTTTCACTTTCACTAACAGCCTCAGGCTTTGGTTTTAAAAATGGAGCTGTTGGCAATAATAGTTTGAAATGCTGCTTGTTGCTTGTAAATTCATAACTGCTCATAGGATCTTCTGCCGTTATTACTTGTTCCCTGTAACTTCGTGATTACTCATAGGATCCTTTGCCGTTATTATCTGTTCTTCTTAGGTACATGATTGCCCTTTTTATTTTTGTAAATATAATCTAAAGTTGGAGGTCAGCTTTTTGACATTCTGCTACTTCAAAGGTATCTCCGACATCAACTTGTTGTTTTTTAGCAACCTTACGCTTATCGTGATAAATTTTTGATTTCTGTTTTGCTTCACAATGATTTTGTGAAAGTTTTTCGTTTAAAGATGGTTCCAACTTATCACTTAAATCTGGTATAATATATCTAATTTTCTTACCGAATATTAATTCTTCTGGCAGAGTTGCTGTTGTTGAGTCACTCGATAAGCTAGAAGAAATTTTTACATTTACGCACTGGCAATCTTTGTACTCAATGTAGTTTAGACATCTCTATGAGTGGTTTCATAATTCAACCGACTGTGAATATGCTACTCGATGGTGCTTGCTATCGTCACTTTTCATATACGCTTTTATTTCCATGGATTTAAATGTGGGTCCATTATCACTGATGACTTTATTTGGATAACCATAGCACGTTTTGTAAAATTCTTAAAAGTTTATCTACAGGAGAGAATTTGTTATTTAAACTTCAGGGCAACATAACCTTTGATCAATGTTTATCATAATCATTTTCAATTTTTAATCATATTGTTCAAAAGTCTTCGAAGATCTTTTGATTTTTTAAAGTTTTCTTTATTTAACAAAAATGTGAATAAAGTCCTTTTTTTTAAGAGTTTGTATGTAAGTAAACTGCACCACAACGAAAATATTTTTAAATCTTTTTGTAACTACAGGCTTCTGATTGTTTAGCATTACATTTAAGAACTTTTTTCTTGGTGCTTCTTTGCGATAATTTTACTTTATAATTTTATTCGCATTGCTAATAATATTAATGTTAACCTTCTCTATTCCCTCAGATTGAACTTATGTATACATTTTTGGTATATATTAAAAAAGTCTTGCAGCGATAATGGTTGGTTGAAAATTGAGTGTCTTCTAAGTTAATTATTTGTAGTGTTTAGTTATATTTACTGTTAAATCTTTTTTTTTTTCATTAAGTTTGCACTTTCATTTTGCAGCCTAAATCTGTTGCGCCGTTTTTCTAATGTCTTATAAAATTTTCGTTTTCTGAAACATCTGTAACTGTTAAAATTAATTTCTAAATAATTTGAAAGAAAATAAAGCCATCACGTTAAAAAAATACCTCCTTTAGTATCCAAAGCTTTTTAAAAGGTTAATTCAAAAACAGTTAGGACTTTATATAGACAATTTAATCTCACCTTATTTATGTGGTTATAGAAGAGGGTATAACACCCAACATGTTTTGATAGCTATGATTGAAAACAGGAGAAAATGTTTAGATAAAAGTGGGTATGCTGGGTGTGTTCT
This sequence comes from Euphysa ruthae, assembly GCA_035046665.1. NCBI lineage: Eukaryota > Metazoa > Cnidaria > Hydrozoa > Anthoathecata > Corymorphidae > Euphysa > Euphysa ruthae. The sequence goes on from JAUZNK010028097.1 coordinate 9,087, forward strand.
TATGGACCTTTCAAAAACATTTGATACACTTAATCGCGATTTATTGTTGGCTAAGCTACGTGCTTATTGTATAAATAAACCATCGTTTAAGTTATTTAAAAGTAATTTGAAAAATAGACGGCAACGTACTTATATAAATATTTATTTAAGTTCTTGGATTGAATTTATATCTGGTGTACCACAAGGATCGATTCTAGGACCCATAGTTGTAGAATGGTTTAATGATAGCTATATGATGTTTAACAATGATAAATGCCACTTTCTATTATCTGGATATAAATTCCAATATCACTTTATCTCATTAGGAGATTCAAAGTTTTGGGAAAGGTAATGTGAAAATTTATTAGGTATAAATATAGGTAGAAATCTTCATTTTGACACACATATTTTAAATATCTGATAAAAAAACACTTCTTTTTAAGTTTCATTTAATCACAATTTAGCTATTGACCATTTGTCTGGGTGTTTCATGATAGGAAGTTTAAAAATAGCATACACAAGTTACACGAAAGAGCTTTGAGAGTGGTTTATAATGACGATAGCATGTTATTTTTTGAAAAACTTTTGAATTGGCAAATCAGTAACAGTACATCAAAGAAATATACAAAAACGAGCTTTTTAAATTTTAAATTTAGAACGATCTTTCTCCACAAAATAGTTGATGATATTTTAAAAAAGAATTCTGGAAAGAAGGACCCTTAATAAGAATATTTTCATTAAACCTAGAATAAATAGTGTATATTCAGGTGAAAATTCCCTTGGATATTTAGAACCTACAATTTGGAATATATAACCGAACTCATACAGAGGTAGTATAACATTAGGAAAATTTAAAAATAAAATCAAAAATTGGATAATGTCGATGAACTATGTATACTTTACGTAAAAGGTGTAGGATATATTTGAAGATTTATTTGAAAGCATATATTTTATTTAAGAATTTCTTTGTTGGTGTAAATAGTTAACTTCTTATAGCGTTAGTTTGACTTAAAATTGTAAACCCATGTAAAATAAAGCGATAATGCCAATACTTATTTGTTTTAACTTGTTTAAGTGTCTCTTTGTTCAAAGATGTCATTTCCTGCAAAACGTGACGTGTTTAAGTAAACTTGTTGGATAATTTAATAAAGTTTATATTTAATATATAAATATATTTAATATATAAATATGTATAATAAAATTTAAGTGTAATATTATATATATATATGTAAAATATAAACAATGCTTAAATTTAGTTTACGCCTTTTCATTTTTGGCTATGATTCTTTTTAACCTGAAATGGATATTTTGATGTGGAGAATGTCGGTCCTAGATGTCTTTGCATAAATGCGCAAATGAAAATCTTTCACACTCCCTTAAAACTACACACTAGTTCATAAAGAAACTTTTTTTTTATCTCACTTAGAACTAACTTGACAAACAAGTAGCTTAATTTTGGTCAAGAACTAAATTCTTAACTGTTTTCATTTTTAGAACCAGGCTAGTGATGTCTTGATTACTGCTAATTATATTCGTAGTTTAAATACAAAAGAATTCATTCAGTCATATTTCATGACGTTAGCAAGATGCAATGAAAAAATCCTAGCTTTTTTTTTCAGATAAATTATCTTTTATACTACTAAGGTTTCAGCGAATTTGTATCTCAATGACAAACCTTAGGCTAATTTGAAATTAATGTTAGGATATATTCAAAACTAACTCACAAAATTTGTATTTTCGGGCTATTGGTCTCTTAACTTGGAGTTCGATATTCTTTCAAACTTTTGAAGCAAAAGTTTGACTTACCAGGGTTGAAATTCAACAAAATATGGTTCGGGGGACGCTGACGTAAATCATGTTTTTTTACGGACTTTTCACATTAATGTCAACAACGTTTGTTTTATCAAAACACTTTATTTCTTTCAAAATGTTATAATTTTTATTTTTAAAAAACCAGAAATGGAATAATAAATATACACCGTTCTTATAACATTGTTGACGTCAACTAAGTTTACCGGTTTTATTTGTGATAGTGACGTATAGTAACTAACCTAAAGATGGATAACTATTAATATAAAAAGTAGACTACAGATTTCACAATCTGCTCGCAACACCTCATTCTAACAATTATTATGTTTTTTCACAAGTATCACGCATTATTATAATTCAAGTCAGATACCGCCGCATTTATGTAAAATCTTTTATAAAGTGTGCACAGTATTAACACTATTCAGAGGATCGTGATATGCAGCAAGTAAATTTAACAATTCGTGATATCCAGCAAGTAAGTTTATTTTTTTTAAACATCAATTCAAGTTCCCTTGGTTCATTACTTTGATATAAAATACAGTCGTGTTACGCTTATCAACATGTACTCTTCCAAATGTAATTTATCAGAGGTATTAGCTGCCTCTAAAAAGAATATAAGTAAGCTTTCCCGAGTGTATGCACCTTGAAATTACGGAACTTTGAATTACGGACTCTCATAACGGGTTAGACCATCAGAGTAGGAAATTGAAAAGAACAACCATTAGATTTGCTTGAACCTCCAGGTTACTTCATTCAAACGCAACTTAGATAGCGCAGAATCACACAAGTTTGTTTTCTTATGTCCTAAAACCCTGAATCAAAAAATGCGAAGTAATTCATTACCCAGAAAAACGACATTTCTGGTATGTAATAAATTGACATCATTTTTTTTTAACACACAAAAATATTTTTTTTCTTTGTCACTCCCTGGGTTGTTCCGATCCTCCCTAGAAAGTTTCAGTCTAGTAGCCTCCCCAGTACAGAGGAGTAGTAGAACATACACACAGCCACTTATATATATAATATATATATACACAACTTTGGATCGGTTTATTGAAATTTTCTTCAATAAATAAATACCGATGTCTTTTACAATCTTGATAATCAACAGCAAAATGGACTTGTAACATAAAACATTAACCTTATAATAAAAATTTCGCAATTTTTCTTCGCACAGGAACTTTACAAGAATGAATTAGTAGGACTGTCGGAAATCCATTTTCGTTACTTTGACGAATAAAATGGTCCAATTTCTATTTGAAAAATTTGATTTTTTTTTTTTTGAGCAAGCTTTGAGTCAGTAGAATCTTTTTTAAGTGCTCACTTTTATAACAAACTGTGATGGTGGAATAAATACACCCACTAGCGAATCAAATTTTCCCTTTCACTCCAAATGTGTCCTTTCTTCCAGTTAACCCTAATCTTCTATTTTTAGAATTTTTTAACATTATGTTTGAATATTTGGTAGTTATAATAGTATAATAGTTTATACTAACGCTATCGCCTCTTTTTGTGTTTCTTTTATTAACTTTGTTTTACATTAAAATAAAAGTTCATTTCAATGTTTGATAAACATTTATTGACTTCGGATCTGTTCAGATTAAAGCTACCGATGCAGGATGAAGTTACACAAGCTAAATTTTTTGTTTGGTATTTATTTTAAGGAAATGTCTGGTAGAAACTACTGCTTAAACAAACCTTCCGCATCAGCAAAAATGAAGTGTGAAATTTTCAAAATATTAGTGGTTGGAAACAAAGGCAGCGGAAAGACTGAGTTAATTAAATATATCTCAGCTAATAAAAAAGGAAAAGAAACAGATGATGAAAATATTAAAACAGTTGACATTCAACGATCAAGTAAACACTTAGCGATTAATTTCATCGAGTGTAATGAAGAAGATCCGTTGTTAAGAGCATGTAGTTACTTAGGTGCCGATTTAATAATTATTTGTTTTGATGTCAGCTCGAGAATATCTTTCACATATGCAAAAGATATTTTAATTCCTGAAATAAAACTCTACTGTCCACCGACATTAACAAAGATTGTCGTGGGAGCAAAAGAGGATCTACAATCACCAAAGAGATTGATGTTTAGTACATATAAAGAACGTGTTAGCGAAGAAGGTAGAAATATGGCAATTTCAGTTAGGGCGAGTGATTACGTACAGACGACATTTGTGCACTCGAATGGCATGAAGAAGCTTGCGTATGTTATTGATAAAATAATTTGGGAATCAAAGTATACAAACGCATTAAAACGATCAATGACATTTCACAGACAGCAGCCGAAAATACAAATTTCAAGAAATAGTCACATGAGAAACAGGTAATAAGCATTAGTCCAAAAAAGCCATCAATTTTGGACAAAATATAGAGCAACTTTTTCATCATGCTCAAACGGTTTCGCTTGGGATTAAGTAATTTTTCAAAATACGAAATCGATTGTACTTTTAGAACTTTTATCTAACACTATAAATCTGGGACCAATCGTGTAACAATAAATTCTTTTATTTATTATTCCAGAAAAAAAAAAGAACAGAAATTTTTCTTAAGCAATTCTCCGATCTAAATTATCCCTAAAAACATTAAATTTATATCAAACATTTTCAGATTAGAAATGTTCGAATCTTTTCTGTAATATTTTACTCATAACACTTTTTACCTGAACGACAACTCGATAATTAGCAAAGGTAGCTTGGGCTAATTCAAATATGGTCGAAAATTCGAATGTAAAATTGACTATAGAATCTAAAATCCAAATTGCGATTAGAGAAAAGAAAAAAAACAAAACTATAAAAATCATTTAAAATATGAGACAAATTGGTAGAATATTTCCAAAGTTACAAATTAAAAAAAAAAAAAAAAAAAAAAAAAGAAGTTTCTAGTTTATAAATTATCAAGTCGAAATGATTTTCATACTCGTGTTCTAAATATTGAAATGAAGCTCCCTTGATAACAATAGCACAAATTTCTCTGCAAACAATATTTGACTTTTTGAGAGTTGACATCACAAAAGACAATCGCAATACTAAATTGATTCTCAAATATAGTAATTAAGTAAATAATGAAATAAGTTGGATAGGCTAAACAAATTATTATTTTTCAAATTATAAGCAACAGAAAATTCCATAAGTTAGAACCAGGTAATTTTTTAGTTGATTTTTTCACTGGTCTCACACCCAGAAGCATACTTTTATTATTAGCTTAAGCAGAATATAATACGCTACAATGTAACGAAAATAAGAGACAGTCAGTAGAAGAGTAAAAACAAAACGCTGAAAATATTTATCTTATATTTCAACAAAACTTTAAGAAAAGTCTAACAAAACATCTTCGGCTCTCCAAACGGCTGATTTAGGAAAATAATTTCCTTCTCTCAAACCGTTAACTATTCTTTACAAATAAATTTCTATAATTTACCAAACAGGTTCAGATTAAAGTGATGTACCGTACTAAATCATACCAGAGCAATAACATTTGTCGAGAAAAAGAAATTATAACTTATAAATTCGGTCACTTTCCACCGAAGATTAAAAAAAAAAATCGATAATGTATACCGGAGCAGTTAATTTCTGATCATTAGGCTTAATTTAAAAACTTTACAACAAACTAAATGATATATATTCTAAATATAAACCTGGAGTTTTATATATTTTTTAAGTAAAGTGAAGAAAACTACATCTTAAAATAAATAATAAAAATAAATAGAAGCAAGAAGTATTTCATTAAATTTATCTTTTTTTATATTGCAAGTAAATTCAGGTCGAAGTTGAGGAAAACAGAACCTAATTAATTATTAGTTCCAAGGGCTTCAAAAGTTTTTTTAAAATTCTATAAGAAAAAAAATATATATATATATATATATATATATATATATCATGAGGAGTTAGTTACCAATCCGCCATCTATACAATTACATTTTCACAGGAATAAAATAAGCAAATTCAATAAGGTCATCAAAAATGAACAAATTTTATAGATGTGTGGTATTACCTTAGCTGATTTTATCCTAAACTATCACCTGGAATATGGATTTTTTGATGTTAAGAGTTTTAAGGAGCCAAAATTCCCACCCTGGAGCGAGATTTTCGTAGCAAAATTTCAATAGTTCTTTAATATAATTATATGCTAGAGATTTCACAGGGTGGAGTAACTTCTCAGAGCAAAACTCTTCGCCAGGGTCAAATTCCAAAACATCAAATAATAATAAAATTTGAGGTAGAAGTTATTTTGTGGCGTGATTACCAATGTACGCACGAAACATATCTATAAGTAATTCCAAAGAGAACTCTTCACAAATACCAAAAAATTGAATTTATCACAATTCAAATCCAATCATTTTACCGGTAATAAACAAAACCTTGTAGCCAAGGCGAATCTTAAGAAATTGGTTGTTTGCCAGCTGATTTAATTGAATTAAACTTTCATCCGTTTGCAAAATTTGGTATAATCTAAAAAAAAAATTTTTTCGAGGTTTCGAATTATTATTGGCCGAAACAAAGCTCAGTGTGGATTTAAGAAAGAAAAACTTAGCTAAAAGAATCATTTCCTAACGCTAGCTTGACAGCTAGAACTTATTCTTGAAACGAAACGAAAATTCCAAACATAAAAAGCATTCTCATTTTTAATGAATATAAGAGCCTAATTTTTAATACACGAACTAGCTTGAATGAAATTTTATGAAAATTGAATCGATATTTTGACGAAATATCGAGAGAGAATCAAAAACTGAAATGGATAAATTGCAAGTTTAATGATAACAAAAAAACAATAAAAACCTTGAATTTAGTAAAAACTTGATTCCGTTTTTATATTGATGAATGGTAATAACTTGGACAGTTGAAAGCAATTCAAATCAAATCAGCAGATTTTTATAGATAGAAAATAAAGATGTCTAGATATATCAAACACATAATTTTAACATAGTCTGAGAAGATTCGTTTCAGAATAAGAGACGTAATCATCTTTGTCACGGTAAAATGTATCATTTTTAATTCATTAAAAACTATATATATATGTTAGATCACATGGTTTCCATATGCTCAACAGAGGTGCTAGCACTTGTATCTCGTTGTACGTTTTCAAACATTGTAGCAGTTTCTGTGTTAGCATTAATTTGAGATACGAAATCACAAAGCATTGGGTGGATATCTAAAAACAGAATAGTGATATCGGATAATTAAAAATTTAATATAAATTAAGCAATCATTATTAGGAAAGCTCTAAAATGTAATTCTTATTTTAGATTTGTTCCATATATGACTGGTTTAGCTCCAAAATTCTATTTTTAAATGGTTAAATTGTCAAAAACTATATCAGACATGGAATTCTCTAATTATGGCGTAACTGAAGCATAATTCTAGAGTAAAAGGTTTTCGGAGTTGAAAAAAAAAAAAAATAAATAAAAAATATATATATAAAATCCTTATCCAGAATTTTCGCCAACACTTATTCAATAAACGAAGGGAGGCCATTACCGAACACTTTCTAATGAAATGCCTCCTTTATTCTTCGAGTTGATAACTACGAGACAACTTAAGTCGAAAGTATATGCTAAACTCAGCTAATTTCCTTTTACTTTAGTGTTCACTATATTTTTATTTATTATATATTAGGCATTTTCGATTTAAAGGTAGTTTTCCGACGACGCCAGTGTCATATTTCACATATTTACATGAAATATCTCTATGGAGGTATAAATGGTCTAAATAAATAAAATAGCAAAACCTAACAACTCTTTTGCAGGCAACGTTACCATGCCTGCAGCAAGAAACTCATATGTCATAAAATATCAAAAAACGAAAGAAGAGACCATCAAGTTCTTAAAGTTTTTGCGATTTATCAGAAAATTTATCAAACCCAAATTTGAGGGTGTACCGCTAATATTTTGGCAACCGCAACTATTTATATGCACACTATACAATTGCCATAATTTTACAGCAATATAAATTTTTGTAAAAATACAATCGCTGCAATATTTTACAGCATACACTCAAAAGGGTATAATGATTACAGTAACTAATGCTAATATCAGAAATTTAAAAGACCTGTATTTCTAGTTTCTCAAAAACCAATTGTGTTATAGCTCCATACAAAGCAGATATTCCTACAACCACAAGCGATTCACAAGCATTTTAATAATTAATTTTTTTGAATACATAAGAATATATACAGTTAGCAATAGAATTAGCGATAAAAATTATTGTAGTGTAAAAAGAAAAATGAATGTACATGAATAAACGAAAAAAAAAAAGAGAAAAAAGAAAACCATTCACAGCAATTTGATATACAGGACAGTATTTAATAAGATGGCACAGACTTACTACTATATGTACCCCAACCCCTACCAGCAACAACAGGTGATATACACCCAACCGGATGTGATTTATACTGAACCACCACTACGAACAAAGAAGAGCATAATGGAGGAAATATGCGTGGGGTTGTGTTACGGTTCTCTAGCTGTGTTATGTATTATCAGTTGTTGTCTATGCATGCCTGTACATCACTATCACCATTTTTGAGTATATGAAAGAATCATTAAGAAAATATTTATGCACGTGCTCAATGTATGTTTATGAATGAGATTTTTACTTCGCCGATTAATTCGCTTATCTTTTAACTATTATTTCACTTATAGAAGACTCATCCGCAGATAATGTTGGGAATGTTTCGGATGGCCTTTAAAAATTTTCAAATTTAATTTTAAATAAACGGTAGGAACATCAAAAAGACCTTTACGAATTCCCTGAGGTGATATCCAATACCACGCCCTGACTCTTACGATTCCGTTTTATGAAACATTTCAGTAACCTTTTCGTTTTTTACAACTCCAGCAATTTGACAGCTGTTAATCAGAGGATTTAAAATAAAAACTACTTCAAGATTTAAAAAAAAATTTTTTTGGAACAATTTTTTTCTTGGTTCGGGCATGATAATATTGTTGATACTGAAGCCACCATTAGTTTGCGCTTTACAGGTTTTAATCTATGTTCATTGAATTTCCAAAAATATAATGATGCGTTTTTCAGTGAAATTAATAACAATATAAAAATAACAATGTAAAAAGAATATTTTTTGACAAATTACAACCAAGAAAAATACCAGAAAAAATAGAAAAAACTTTGGGAATTATATAAATAAATAGAAAAAAACACAGCCATCTCATCATATTTATCCTAACATTATGTATCACTTTTAATATTTTTTATATCGGTATGTTTTTCCAATGAGAAACTGTCTCCTTTTTTATGATAAGGTTTTCAATTAATTCATGGAACTTGAATTAAATATCTATAAAGTAAAAAATTTGTAATTACAATTGTTTTATAAAGGAATATGATTTAAGATATTTCTAACATACACAGTCTCATATTAAGATTAAAGTAATTTTTTTTTTTTTTTAATTAGCGAGTTAAAAATTTATTATCATTGTAAGAAATGATTTTTATTTTTTGACAATGTGGGTATTTGAACGATGGCACCTGTTTTTAAAATGGACCGCAATACTTTTACAGTCATTTGTTCTTTCTCTTTCGTCTCTAAGACATAACTCGAAAGAAAAATTTTCTTTAGATATTCCATTTGTTGACGAGGCATACGTTTCTAAACTGATTGAGCTTGTTTTACACACGCTGACTAAAATTATCAGTGTTATCGCGGCAATGGTCTTACTTTTTACGCAATAAAAACGCAAATCAAACATGCAAGATTAAAAAACTAATAATAATAATAAAAAAAATTTTTTTGATTTAAAATAAAAATTGAACAAAATTTAAAAAAAGCCAGCTTGTCAGACATCTCATTTAACTCTGAAAGTATAAAAGTTTTTATCCTTCCGCACCAACCGAACGACCACGTGAAAAACTAATTGATAACTTACAATTGTTACATATTAACACTAATTCAAACCACCTGAAATTTTGAAGCAAAAACCTGCACCTATAAACAGTAGATTGTTCCAAAACTCATCCAGTAAGCAAAATTTAATAAATCGAAATTTGATTCGATGAGGGTCGAAGACAAACTAGATACAGAAAAACTTAACCCTTAATTTTTTGAAGTGCTTTCAAACAATATTGAAATCTTTGAATTAAACCAACCAAGACTTTCCAGGCTCGAATAGATTACCTAAGATATTTAACCGCAACGCAGCAGATTTGAGCTTCAGTTGCGCTAAAAGACATATGTAGAATTATAAAACGTAACAATAAAAACTGACTCGAAACATTCAAAAAATATAGCATTTTTTTGGAAGTACTATTTTTCTGAAAGAAAAATATTTTTTGTAAATCATCATACTATGGCCCTGAATGGTCATATATACTTATATATTATAAATAAACATTTCTTTGTTTTCTGTGCATTGTGTGTATGTTTCTTATGCTTATTTGAAATTAAAGTAAACCATTAGAAAGAGTTTATCACTTATAAGTAGC
>JAUZNK010028108.1:0-19311 GCA_035046665.1 Euphysa ruthae
ATATATAGACTATGCTGTAATTTTCTGTTGTGACTCAGATTTGGTCTTAAATTAACTGAGGACTTGAGCAAAATTTTTACTTGGATGAATTCCAATGGCTTAATCATAAATACTGAACCTCTGTATTTTGGCACATCAAAACGTCTCAACAAATTTTACCTTCATAAATTTCACAAAACAAACAGAAATAATAAAATTGCTACCAAATTGCATGTAAAGTGAGTACAATTATGTAAAGACGGGATTAGGGTGTAAAAGTTTACAACTCCCTCTCAAAGAACATTTTTCAACTATTTTAAGCAACAACTAAATTAACATTTCAACCCTTGATTTTTAATTAGAAATAAAACTTTACTGCTAATTGTATTTTTATTTACCCTTCAATTATTTACTTGTAATATTAAAATATTGTTTTTTTCTTTTATAATTTTTAATTATAATTTAATTATAATTATAATTTATATAATTAATTATAAATTATAATTTTTAAACACCCGCACACACATTTGTAGCAGTGCAGATTTTGTTATAATAAATAAATTTTTATCAATTTCTTAAAACTGTCTCTGTGATTTTATTTTCTCTCATTTTCTATGGAGTTAAAACCATAGAGGACATTTTTAAGTTGTGTGACATAAATAGCATAATATAAGCGATTTTTTTACATACTAAAATCTTTTATTTCCTAATAATAAGCCTTTGACAGAAATTTTTTTTAAACATAATTTAAGAAAATATTTTGGTAATATTGGTAATACGTAAAATGATGTAAAAAGTGGTCTAGCGTTTCTGATGTGCAAAATGAAATAAACGCAATATTTATATTTATTATTAATATTAATATTTATAGTTTTAAATTTGATTCAATATTTTTGCAGTATGGATAGTCTTCACTTAGAAGATCCTGCTCAGGATACATTGTACCCAGGAGTGAGTGATAATTATTTTTCGAAAAATTACTACACTGTAATAATTCTTCTAAGCTGGAAAAAAACATACTCTTTTGGGTATTTTGGTTTAAAGTAACGTAGAAAGTTTCGTTTAAATGTGTGTCCTTTCAAGTATTACCTGACCATTCTCTGTTTTTCTCTAGATTATGTCCTGCTTGGCTTATTTTTTTTTTTTTTTTTGTAACATTCCCACAAACTTTTTTATCAGTTTTTCTGAAATTTTAATGGATATTAATACTGCATACATACAAATAGCTTGCAATCTTACATTCTATTAATGTTGCTTGTTGTTTGTCAACCATGAAAGAAATTCTTTTCCCCATTTCGTAAGCATTAATGAATTTAATTTGGGAAAAATATTTATTTGAAAATTTTTTTTTACTTTGATTATTCAAATTAAATATTTTTTTTAACTTTAGTATTTAGCAATGTGGGTAATATTATTTATATTATTTTATTTATTATATTATATTAATGACATTTTGATGTGAATTTGAAACAATTCATTCACAAAAATGATTTTTTTTTTTTCAGATAGTATCTTTCGTTGGTGATAACTTGCTAGCTGTTGAGGTGTGGTGGTATTTATACTTTTATCATTCTTTTTTTTTTTCTAATCCGAGAAAATGGTCATCATTGATATTGAGTGCAAAGGTGCTTTTGAAAACCAGTGATCAATAGGAACTTACTTGTTCATAGAAAGATTTAAAGCACCATACACTTTAAAGCTAATGCACAAACAAAGCCATACGATTTTGGTAATCATATGTTGTCATTAGGGCATAAGCTATTGATCTATAAAAGAATGAAAATTTCTCACAGAAGGAATTTTTTGCCTCTCGGTATTTTTCATTGAGATTTTTTGTTATTTAATAATTGAGTTAGCATATTTTGGATAAAGATGTTATACCATTTAGCTTCAGTTGGTAGACTTAAGTAATATACCAAAATTTAACGTACTGTTGTTTTTCTCTAAAAATTTAATTATCTCATTCTTTTTTCCTCTTATCTTCCTTTTGTATAAAATTTTAATTTTGATGATAAAAAGAATAGTTATAAATATGATTGAATATGATAAAATTGATGTTGAAGTCTAGAAAATTGCTAATAATTTAATTTTTAGGAAGATTAAAAAAATTTCTTTCCAGAGCTTAAATTGAAAATGGGCTTGAATTCCTGATTTTACATTGATTAAATTAAAAATTAAAATCAAAAATTTTACTGATTTTTATGTTTAGTTTTCTTTAAAAGAAATAGTAGAACGCAGCCAGCAGCAGGTTATGCTTTGGTTACGAATGGGAAGAGTAAATGTCTTTTTTTTATACAAGTTTATACAGGATTTAATGGTATGTTTTTATAATATAATTTAGATATAAATAAATTCATATTTTCAAAGAAAATTGGTTTGTTGTTGTAAAAAGCAGTGTGAAAATTTTGGTGCAACTTCTGTTAGTTACTAATAAATAATTTGAGGCTTACCACAGTGGATATCGAAAATCTATGAAATATCACCATTAAAAATTATAAGAAAACCATTTTATTACATATAAAGTTTAACAATATTATCATAGTTTTGAATTATATCTTAGAAAATGCACAAAATAAAACAACTGGAATTAAATTTTAATTATTTTAATTCTTCTCTTGATAAATGGCATCAGCTAATTTCGTTTGTAAATCTCAATAAATAATTTTGTTTAGAACTGTTTTGATTGCTTACTACTTGAACTTGAAATTTTTTCTGAAGATACTCAAGGTTCTTTTGAAAAGGTATGATATAAAACAGCAATTGTTACGCTAAAAATTGTATTTTACAGTTTTTCACATATTTTTGTTTAAATTATCGATACAGAACAAGTTAGCAGTGACAGTTTATGAAATTAAATCAAATTAAAGGACCACTTAAATTTTTTCTGTTTTATTGTTCCTGAAATATTGAAAAGCAAATAATTACTCAAGTTTGGGAAGCTTAAGTTGTTTACTTAACACAAACGAGAGTTTATTTTTATTTTTTTTATTTGATGTATTGATTTTTAACAGCGCTTAAGTGGTAAAAACACTGGTATATGGTTAGAACATGATGAACTGTGTCTGTTGTGCAGATTTTATTTCATCATTAGTTTTTGTTGTTCAATCAAATGTTTACTGCAGTCTTTTAGTCTACCTATATCCCATTACAGACTTTCAGTATAAAAAATCTGATTTTTGGTATGTTCAATCTATTCACTGGTTCAATGAACCCAACCGTCATATTTCATACAATCTCGCCTAAATACGGTATCCTATCCTAAAAAAAACAGCTTTCCATTACAGTCCGCGTAAAAGGTATAATCGCTGTTCATTGTAGTCCACAAAAAGCATACTATTGTGGACTGCAATGGACAGTGATTTGTTATTTTATGATAAATAACTTATGATATTCCCTTTGGATGCATTTTCAATCTATTATTTTTGATTCTGCTTAAAATCTATAAACACTGTAGAATTTTATCTGTACTTTGCTTGAAAACGGGAGCAGCCTGTCTCTCGAAAGCCAGAATAAATATTTAGCTCATGACATATTTTTAAATTATCTGCTAACTATCAAAATGAGTTCACAAATCAAATTATATTTTATGTCCACAAAAGCTTTTCTACTTATTGTTGATATAGATTAAAAAAAGTAATGGACCCAGAATCGATCCCTGTGGAACACCGCTTAAAACCTCCTTTAATCCTGAATTTTTATTAATAACTAGATTTAAGATTTTAATAAGCTTTTAATTCAATCAAATGATTTACTTGTAATTTCATAGTAACATTGTTTGTCTGACAAGATATCATGGTTAACAGCATCAAACTCATTGGATAAGTCAACAAAGACCCCTAACAAAAATGTGCTGTTTTAAAAGATTTATTTATCTGATCAATGAGTTCAAGGATAGTGTGTTCAGTAGAGCAGTGTTTTTGAAAACCAAATTTTTTCTTATAAAGGAGTTTAATAGAAATAAAGGAAGAATAAAGTCTATTATATATAACTTGTTCAAAGACTTAAAATAACTGGAATTAATAAAATAGGCCTGTAGTTAGAGAGCAATGCTGGGTCACCACTTTCAAAATATCAGGGTAAGTTCCTTCTTTTAGAGATAAATTTAAGATGAAGTATATAGGTTTTCTGATGCTGCTTATAATATGTAAGATAACATTACTACTTAAATTGTCATAACCAGCAGCTTTATTAGTTTTAAGAGCAGAAGTTGCTTCATTAAGCTCTTGATGAGTTAGCTCATTGTCAGAAAGAACTGAGTTAATTTGGTTGTTCAGAAATTATTTAAAATTTTTATTTACAGGAGGAATGTTTATAGCTAAGTTGGGGCTAACAGTAAAAAAATATTATTAAATTCTCTGAATATTTTTTGTTTATTATAAGGGGTAGTTGCATTGTATTTTATTGTATTAGGAAGAGCGTCATTAAATACTTTTTTACGTCCAGTTATTTCATTAATAATTTTTCATGTTTTTTTTTAGAATGTGTACACTTGTGTTTGTTTAGTAGTTTTGAGTAGTAATTAGGTTAGGATTTTTAATGAAATTTTTGAAAAAAAAGTTTTTTTAGTTATTTTGATCAATGATTGGATGAGATTTAAGAAACTTTGAGAATTTGTTTAACCATTTGTTATACAAGGGTTTAGTATTTCTTTGGATTTAAGTGTTACTTCAAATAGAGGTTGTGTACCATTAAAGATATTAAAGACATCATTCCACATACTTTCATTAAGAGTCTTTTTAAAAAAATCCAAGCTTTTTTTATATCTCTTTTGAAAAAAGTTTTAGCCAGAATTTTAGGTTTATTGAAAATATTACAAATTACTAAAAAATGGTCAGATATATGTGTTTTGCAAATACCCGAAAGAAAACTTTCATTTAACAGGCTGCGAGAATAAATGTTGTCGATAGTCGTGTTTGTTACACAAATAGGTTTATGAACAGCCGGGAGAATGTTCTTTGCAAATAATTCATCAAAGAAAGTTTTTGTACGTTTTAAATAATCATAATTGAGAGCATCAATGTTGAAATCTAGTGCTATGATAATATTTTTGTTATCTCTTGTCATAGTTTTTCTTTATATATTTGATAAAAGTCAGAATGCTACTGTCTGGGGGACGATATACACAAAATACAGCAATATTTTTATCGTTGAAGCTAGAAACCTCATAAATTAAACATTCAATTGTTTCTGATAAAAGACATTCATTCTTTTTTATTTTAAATGAAATGGAATTTTGAATGTAGGTTGCTGTACCACCTCTTTTATGAGAACGTGATTGGGTGAGTAAATTATAACCTGGTAGACTAAATAGAGTGTTGTTATACAATGATGACTGGGGATCTTCCCATATTTCATGAGACATATATTGAAATGGTTATTGATTATGTTATAGAAGGTCTTAAATGTCTCAAAGTTTTCATGAACCGATGATCTAATGTTAAAGTTTAAGATTGATAAGTCATTCTCAGACTCGCAGATTTTAAACTCAATAGGTGTGAAGTAGCTTTCCTTGCTTTTAGAGAAAGAACAAATTAAAAATTAAATCAACAAAATTATCCGATTAACAAAGAAAAAAAAAAAAAACCCCACATGGAAGAAGAATAAAGTGGTGTGGAGAAGAGTACAATGTTTGTTTAAACAACTTGAGTGCGAGAAGTTAAAGTGAATAGAATAGAACAAAAGAATAGCTCAAGCAGAAAAACTTAGCAATTTAGTAATCGAAAGAGTAAAAAAATAAAAATAAAAATAGTTTTAAAAGAATTTTGAAAAAGCATTAAACAAATATGTTGTCTTTTTTATTACTTTTAAATTTATTTGACTTCCAGCAAACAGTAACTTAAAGCTCGAAAAGCCGTAGAATTATCTTGGATTCATAATTAACTTCAAACTAGAAATGAAAAATAAGGAAGTATAGTTGGTCAACATATATTTTTTGGTTGTTGGTGTGATTAATGACGTTGATTTTTATGAAAATGTCAAGTATGCATTGGGCATCTTTCCAATCGTAAAATTTGCCAAAGATGTGTGTCGGTGTGTTCTTTTTACGAATGTTATTGTCCTGTTTTTTCTCCTGTGAGCCCTTTCAACAATACTACTAGGAGCACTTTCATGTGGTATGCCTGCATAATAATCTGAACCTGTTTCGTTGGGGTCTTCCTCAATGCCTCTGAATATGAGAGTGTTTCTCATACTTCGGTTTTTCTGGTCTCTAGCTGCATTGTTGATATGGTTTTATGATTTTTTTACAGTGCCTAGTTCTTTTTCAGGTAACTTTCTCATTTTGAGCAGCAACTTCATGGACATAGCTCAACGATTTTTTAATCTATCCAAGCTCTTTCTTGAGGGCTTCAATTTTCTTTGAGAACTATTATTTCATTTTCATGGTTTTCAAGGACTTTTAATAATTTTTATTTCTGAAATGGGCATGTTGGTGTTTGTTGATAGTAGTAGGTATGAGATGTAGAAATGATATTTTGAAGATCTGAGTGGATTTAGTTGGTAATAGAGAGCTAAAATTCATGTTATAGCGCAAGGAGAGCAGCTAAGAATTATTCAGCCATTATTCTTGTATCTTGGCACAGGTGAAACAGGGATAATAAATAATTCTAATAATTATTTTAAATGTAAAAGGTTTTCTTTTTTATATGAAAGTTTTCAGAAAGCTAACAATGTTAGAGTGACAGCTAAATATACAAACAAACAACGATTATCTTGATTAATTTTTAAGTCAGTACAAATGAATGTCAATGCCACGACTAGAATAATCGTTGAAAACAAATAAGCAGTATAATCACTTTTTCAAAACAAAATAAAATGCATGTTTAAAAAACATTTTAGTTTTTTAACATTTTTCTTTTTCTCTTTTTTATATATTTTAGTCGTCACATGGCTCTCAAATAGTTTATAGCTTAAATAATAATTTTTTATATCCAAATATCTTCACGGTTTAAAACAAACAAAAAATGCACAACACTTTTAAAATAACGTTTTGGCTTCATGTTGAACGCAATCCTTATTTTTTATCACCTACATATTCACGATTTTAACTTTTGTCTTTGATTAAAATCATTTTCTAATACACTGGTTGTAATATCTCTCAGGATCTCTCTATTTTATCATTCTTGGAAAATAACCAACCATTGTTCAAGCATGTTATGCATTTAATAGGCGCGAAGTTTTTTAATAATAAGACATAAAAATATATCCTATATAATGACCCAATATTTAATAAGAAACGGCAAAACGATTTCGTAATCACATAGTTAGGTTATTCCCAGTTTTATAATCCAAGATTTCTCAAGTTATTTTCGGCTCGTTTCCACATGCTAACACTCATGCCCTGGCATATAAAATGCAACCAATCAGTTTGGCGGTGACCTGTATATCTTCATGGACCAACTTGACACTTCCACAGTTATTACAATTGAGAAAGCCAGCTCGAAGGCTAAATTGAATCTCGAAAAACATATATACTGCAGGTGATTGCGCATCAATGCTGGGTTATACGAATCTAAAACTCATTGTAGGGATTGACTACCCTATACTTTCAGACAAACTTGAGTTTGTTGTGATAAATCGAAATAGCATTTTGTCTTTTTATTTCACTATATGCTTTATTTACTTTTGATATTTTTACTGAAACAGTTGAAAAAAATAGAAGCAGAAACCGTATGAGATTAGGTACATCATGGTAAAATAAAATATTTGTCTCTAGTGACCCAAAATCCCTGATCTTTTTTTTTTTAAACTATACGGAAATACATCGCAAATGAGCATATGATATATCTCACAATCATATTTATCCTTTTAAGCACATTATAAATCGTTGTCTACACATTAAGGCTATAAACATAGTTCACGCCTAAAGCTTAAAAGCTATGTTAGTTGCACAAAAATTCAAATTCAATTGTTTATATACAAATTATCCACCAACAATTCCATCCTTACAGTTAACTTATTTGCCTTATTTAAACTCTGTTTCCACTGAACCTATTAACCTGCCTTGTGTGGTGAACCCAGCCTTAGTGATTACCATCGATTGAGACATTCGTCACACTTCAAAACTGGAGTAGACCAAAATGCAGGATACTTCTCGGTATCCCTTAGGTATGTCATTAAAAAACTTCCAAGTTTAAAAGATACCCGATATGTTAGTGGCTTGTGAGAGATAGAAAAGATGCCGATGGATTTTAGAATAAATAAAGTAAAAGAACATAATGTAAATAAAAAATTCATCATTCACGTCTTTCAATTTTAGTTTTTAATCAAAAAATGTACCAAAGTGAATTAATTTTAATTTCAAGAAATATCGCTTTTATAACTATTACATGAAATAATGGTATTTCAAGTACCATTATAACATAATGGTTATTTTTATTAAAATTGTATGAAATTAGAAAATACAATATAGTAAATTTTATTACAAACAATCATTTGCTACATTTTTGAATTAAAAAATTACATACAATACAAAGTATTTGCCAAACCTATTATAAATCAATGATTCATTAAAATAAAGTGTCGTTTTTTGTCAGCTTGGAAAAAAAAAAAAGCATATGAGCATCCATGTGAACACACTTTGGTTCTTTTATAATCTTTCCTTTCTTTTTTAAGAGGACAGAGCGATACATTTCAAGAAATAATTTTAAGAGGACAGAGCGATACATTTCAAGAAATAATTTTAAGAGGACAGAGCGATACATTTCAAGAAATAATTTCTTATTATTAATTATTAAGTGTCCAGTATGGATTTTGCTAGTTTCTGGTGGTCGCATTGTACCTCCAAACAAGTCTGTCACTTCACAAATTATATTTGGTCGATTCAGCAGTGTCTACAATCATCCTCTTTGCATCTAGCTAACTCCAGTTGGTAGGCCTTTCTATTTGCATACTTCAAAAAAAACTGATATTTTACCTGCATTAATTTCATTCTGTCATTTGATAAAAGTTTTTTTTTTAGTGACATTTGAAAACATAAATATTTACCTTTATAATATAAAAAATCTCATTACAGTGTTAGTTTTGATAGGTAGGTCATCCTAAGATATTTTTTATCGGAGATTTAGTTTTATTACCTTTCCCCATTCTTCTTTATTATTTTGGTTTGGAATATTGCCATTAATGTGTGATAGCACTACACCAACAAGCCACTTTGACAATTGTGACCAGCAATGTTCAAGGGACTAAATCGGGAATGTCTAGGTCCATAGCTTTGTATGACTAATATATCTAGATCCATGGTCTCCCATAGCATACTGAATGAAGTAAAATTTAAATTAAAAATACCCTTTATTGACCAATTTTCTGACCTCCATCAACGATAAGAACTAAATTTCTGATTTTCATGAAATGATTTTGTAAAAAACACAGCAGGTAATTTACATGCGCCATCACATTTGTGCTTTCTATCAACCGAGATGGATATAGTTGAATAAATAAAGGTCCATTCATTGGCCAGCTCACCTTTCTTCTCCCTAATTTGTCTTCAATTATAGAATTATTTCTACAAATATTTACATTGTTTAAAGATAAAAAGTACTTTTCCCTGTCTGAATCTACTGAAAAAATGTTTAAATTTGACAAACTCCTGCTTCGTTCTTGTTTTGTTTTTAAAATTTGATAGCATGCTGGAACAAGTTTGAATAGGGGAAATCGTGATCATTGCAGTTAGCGCCTTCAGAAACCAAGTAAAACTTATGTTATTCCTCCTATTAGCAGCTGGTGTACTTATGTCCACTTTATTTTTGTTATTGACTGTAGCAAGTAACGAATCGTTATGTAAGATGAAAAGCTGCTGGACAAGTGATATTTGGGAACAGGTATAATGGAAGTCTTTGTGGGTAATTTTTTTTTTGGCGTTGTGTTTGGGTGGAATCCATTAATTTATCGCAGACCTATGTTGTTTGCTGGAAATTGTTTCCTCTCGATTTGGTCCTAATAAATGTAGAACTGTTGTATGGCAAATCAATAATTTAAGTTCAGATTTCACATGATTAAAAATATTCTTTAAACGAACACTGTTAGTATAAATATCATTTTGATGGCGAAAATGAGGTGAATTTTGTTTTATAAGTTCTGGATATTTAAATTTGACCGTGCTTTTTTGCAAAAAAAAAAAAACGGGTTTGTGAATTTATTATCAATAAATACAACTTACTACTGCCATTACTTGGTTGTAGATGTTGTGAATACGAAAACTGTACGGCAACTAATTATTATAAATTGTTTTTTTTTTTTGTTTTTTTTTCAAACTCAGATAACAACAATAGTTTGTTATATTCTCTTACTTCCATAGAAGTATAAAAAGCTTGAAACAGGATAGATAAATGGAAACATTATTTGATATAGTGCCAAAACTTACATTGTTGGGGTCGAATAATAGGCCCATCCCCTCCCCTATTATTAATTACAACCACCCCTTATTATTAATTCCAAACCCACTATTAATTCCAACACCCTTCTATTATTAAATAAAAAAAAAAATTCTATCCCCCCTTATTATTGTTTTTTTCTTAGTCTCAAAATATAATCTTTAATTAGTGGTAAGGTCTGAATAAAACAAAATAAAATAAATGTTTATATTAAAAACTAAATTCTTTAACTATGTTTGAACCCTCTGTGACATACATACATCATCTGTGATGCTTTAAAGCAGCTTTCAGCGCATTTTTTTGGCAGAAAAAAAAAGTAAAAGTTGAAACTTTTCAATTTTGCTGTCATAAAACATTTCTGGTGATCTTTTCTTCTAACCAGTGGAGAACGACCTGTGAATTACCACCAGAAATTTTTCTGTTTAAAAATTCTCTGTTCGATCGAAAATTTTCTGAACAGTGAACCAGCCTTAATACCCACAAAAGTGCATAAAATAAAATAGGTGTGGTAAAACGTTTTTTTATAGAAAATATTTAAAAGGGTAATGTTATTATAAATTACTTTGTTATTTTAATTGAGTATCCTTTTTTATTACAAAAGGAAACTCAATTTCAAACTCAAAACTCAAAAGGAAACTCAAACTCAAAATCAAATTTGATTTTTTATCTTATATTGTAAAAGGAAAAGATGCATAATGCAAAGAAATGTTATCAGGCATGCATTGGAATTAGAATTCGATCAAATTCTCACATTCAAATTCAAGGTAATGCAATGTTATCAGACATGAATTGGAACATGTATATTATTTTAAGCGATACTATACAATATTTTACGCTTAAATATCCTACCTGTAAAACTTTTTCTTTGTAATTTTGATTTTAACAAAGCTTTTTTTTAGTGAACAACCTCTATTGTCATTTGTTATTTCAGGAGGCTGTACAATCTGAAGAACCATTTCCCATGCTTATTGAGCTTGATATTGATATTACATCACCTCTTATCATATTCCCACAGTCATCCACTTCAAAGCAGTGCTTAAGAGTTGACCTTGGTAGATGTGTTGTTGCGAATAAACTTGAAGGATCTTCTGATGTTATCTCAATTCTACTCTCATACATGAACCTTTCAATGTAATTATGTTTTAATATTATTCCTTTTAATAAGAAGAGGTAATAACAATATTATACATGTTTTAACTACTGATAAAAAGAAATCAATATAATTATATTTAAAACCAATTCATTCTAGATAAATTTTTTGTGATGTTCTTTAGTCATTTAGGTAGAGCAATGAAAAACTTTTTGTTTTACATGATCATTTTAGACCTAAAAGCTACTTTGTAAAATTTATTTTGTAACTGCTCATTACTTTAAAGCAGGAGGAGTAGAAATTATCATTTATTTCTGAATGTTAAAAAAAAAAAACCTGATGAGATAACAAAAAAAAAAAAAAAAAAAAAACTCCTTATTCAGTTCTCTCATTAAAGAATGCAGTGCTTGCGTGACGACCGTGCAATTTTTTTCGTACTTTCATATAGAATTTTTTTATTTTAATATGTTTGTTTTTTGTGTTCACCAAAGTATTTTACAATTGCCATGTTAGCCATATTGTCATATCTGCCATCTATCATCTGCTTTGTAAATCATGATAACCAATGTGTAGTTGTGTTTACACTTCAAAAATCATTTCAATGGAATATATCAGTCGCTCCAATCCAAAGACATTTAGTTTAGATTTTTCATATATATATAAGAGGTGTTAAACTTTCAAAGATCACATGAATTTCTTCTTCTTTTTTTACAATGTATAATAAAGTTTTTTCTTTACTCTGTTGTAGCTTAAAGTTAACCTTTGAATTTTTGGAAGAGTTACATAATAGTAAATAGTTTTATGGTTTGTTAATTCTATTAAAATACTCTTTCCTTCAAATATACAAAATCTTTCAGCGATCACTTTAATATTTAAAAATAGTCATCAAGCTTTGTATAAAGAATTGATACACGCATAGTTCTTGTAAGTATACTGCTGTGAATTGGTAAAAGGGAGTATGTGAGTATATTTTTTCAAAAATCATTTTTTTGCTTGCGGGCAAATTTATTTGCCTGTGTGCCTGCCTACATGAGCACAATCGCGCTAGTTAAAGAGGACTGCTTATTGACAAATATTTCTAATAAATATGATTATCATATATTAATTATAATTTCATTTTCAGAGCTTTCTGAACGTTAAGTAGCACTTTTTGCAAAAGCAAAACATTGAGCGCAGCCAGCTTTGCAGCTGCAGCTTATTTGGCAGTATTGCAAAAATTTATTTATCTTTTGCTGGCTCTGTAAAAAATTTGGGCTGAAATTCATGCCTAAATTTGGCTGACTCTGCAGAAAATTTGTGCCTATTTTTTTCATAATTTGTCTTGCCTTCCCATTTCTTTATTATTAATAATATTTGAACAATATAGAATAATTCAATCAAGACAATAGTTACCAAATCAAAACCAAATCAAAATTAATTTCAACACTATCCACAGAGAATTTTATTTAAATGTTAAACAAAAGAGTCATTAACATATTCGAATATTTTTAAACATTTATGGTTTATTATATAATTTTGTGTCTAAGCATAACTGTTTTATGAACGGTAAGTTGAATTCTTTTTAAATTGAAGTATATTTTTATTTAAAAACATTTTTTTTTTTTTTTTTTTTTTTTTTTTTGTGTAAAGAATTCTTCCAATAGATCAGGGCCAAATCAAAAGTAATTTCTATAGTTTCGACATTTTTTTTGGCTACAGCTATTTATTGTATAATAATCACTCGTAGCATAGGATTCAATTCTGTTGCAATTTTCTTCTATCATCAATTACCATATACCATTTTTAACTTTGGTTTGTCAACAAGCTTGTCATGCTTTCGCAAACTTTATATATTGATTCATCTCACTAATAAAAGTTTGAACTTAATGGAATGATGAAATCTAAACGGTTATGAGTTTAAGGTCTTTTTGAGAAGCATGTGATAGCATGATTTTTTGTACTCAATTTTGATGTTTACAAATAAATCCTTAAAAATGGTTCCTACGCAGAATGACAAGATAGGGAGTTCGTTTAAAAAAAGTTTCCTAATTTTAAGGGCTCAATTGGATAATTTGATTTGATATTTATTTTTTTTTAGTGTAGATGAAATGTATGATAAACAAGTCACTGAAGATTTACTTGCTAGATTGACTGTTTCTCCTTCTCTGTCTATTCCACCAGTAGATTTAAAAGTGTCTGCTACGATCGATCCTATTGTGGTATGATATATTCTGTCAAATTCGTTATTGTTTTGTGAATTCCACATATGTAAAAGTATTTGAAAAATTTGCTCTCTTCAAAATGGCAATAGCTTTGAAGAAAATATTTCAGAAATTAATCATTATTTAAAAAATAGATTATAAAATAAGAAAATTCAAATATCAGATTTAAAAGGAAATGTTAGGTTAAAATGAAAGATTTAGTCGCAGATTAATCTCGCTTTCATTTTAACAACATAACACATATTCTTTCTTTTATTTCAGAAAGCTCTCATCGTCACCATATATTACACATAGAATACATTGTAGATACACAAATATAACATGCAGTTTAAACATACACACATATAATATAGATAAGTAACAAAAAACTGTCACCAAATATAAAATAATTGATACTTACGAGAAAAATTACATATCATTTCACCTGTATTCTAGATCACTCTGACTGACAAACAGATTAAAATGTTAATGATAGTATTCCAAGAAAATTTCAACGAAAGAGGTATGAACCTTTTTTTAAATATTTGTTTCGTATTTAAGTCGAGCTGCAGAGTATCAAAACATGCTTAAATTTGGCCATTATTAATAATATTTGATATTCAGGTGTCCAGGTATATAGAAGACGTAACTTTTATTTTACTAACAATACTTGTTTTTAAATTTTTTGCCGTAATAATACTATATTTCTGTCATAAAATCATGTTCAAGGTTTGCTGAAAGCTGACTTTTTTATAATTTTTTTTTCTTTTTATATTTCAGCATTTGATTCTAAAATTCATGTTATAAGCACATAATTACTTCAGCAAATTCATCATGCAACAGAAATTTTAATAAATATTGAAGCCTTATCAAATATCAATGAAATCTAACCTTGTCAAGAAGAGTTTATGTGTCATAGAATTTTTTTGTTTTTGATAAGCTAAAAATCTTCTGCTGAGTATAGTTCATTACTTTTTCATTTTATTTTATTTAAAAATTTTGGTAATTGCCTGGTTTTTAGGCTGATTTTAACATTTGATTTTTAAAAGTTTGATTAAATTGGTTGGTTGATACCAAGACTGGGACTAGGACCGATTTATCGATTTTCTCGCAAAATGAACGAACACTTTTAGTAGCAATTTTTAGCAACAATTTTGAAGCATTTTTTTTTTCTTGTGGACAAATTTTCTCTTTAAAATTTTGATCGGTTGCCTAAGTTAAAAGTAACGGCTAACATTTAAAATTAAGCAACACATAATCCTTTTATATCGTTTATTTTAGAATGTAAAATATTCATAGTATTATTCTCATACATAAATTACATGAAACACATTTTTTTAAAAGAAAATTATAATTTATTTTATTAAATTTTTAAAAATAAAACAGTAACGCTACAAAAAAATTTTTTTAGAGTGTTAGATACTTTTGGCGGAGCTTTAGATACTTTTAGTGGAGCTTTAAATACTTTTAGTGGTGTTTTAGATACTTTTAGTGATATTCTAGATACTTTTGGTGGTGTTTTAGATACTTTTGGTGGAGATTTAGTTACTTTTGGTGGAACTATAGATACTTTTGGTAGAGCTTTAGATACCATTGGTGGAGCTTTAGATATCATTGGTGAAGTTTGAGTTACTTTTTGGTGCAATTTTAGATACTTCTTTTTGATTTTTAGATACTATTAGTTTTAGTTTTAGATACTTTTGGTGGAGCTTTAGATACTTTTGGTGGTATTTTCGTTACAACAGCACTTGGGAAGTTCAATATTTCTTCATTTTTGTTTGGTTATATAATTTAGTTCATTTATTATTTCTTGTAATTGAATGTACTTATAACTTCTACTAATCATTGTAGCCAGAGCGCTTATAGAGTTTTAACATGAAATGTACCAGAAGAAATCTGTGATTATCATGACAGCAATGCTACCTTTAATATCAAATGAAAAAGTGTTGATTTATCAATTAAATCCTGAACATAAATTATATGCACCTAATTTTTTTGTTTGCCTAAAGACAGTTCAAGCAAAAAAACTGAGTGAAAATTTTCAATTATCAACTCATTTTTTGCTTAACTATCAGCCTGTCAAACATAGAAAATTCTCAGTTTTTATATTTAAATCATAAAAAATTTCATGGACATTTATAATTTGTTTCATGGTTCTTCACTTAAAGTCAGAGGTATAGTTTTCTAAGACACTTGGTTAAAGTATAGCGTTAAGTAAAGTCGTTTTCAAATTTTCAAATATTTTCTGCATTGATTCCTAAATTTTGAGCTAAAGTTATTTTGTTCTATTTAATTGTTTTTTTATTTTTATTAAATTCAGTTAACAAAAATTCACAAAGTAATACATTTGCTTGAATCCGTACTCTAGTAGAGATTTACAAAAAAAAAATGAATTGTTGCATGCAGACAGTTAAAGCAAGAAAAAGTAGAATAAAAGATAGTGTGAAGTAGTTAAACCAGTAGACGTGTTAAAAGTTTTAAACCATACGGATCTAGTATTAAAAATAGGTCCAGGTTTGGTTAGGTAAAATTTAAAGCAAAGATATTTTAAAATTAAAAAACCTTGAAATGGAATTTACTCCGAAAAACCCCAGAAAGATTCTGAATTAGTAAGGTGTCCTGGATAATTTTTTAAAATCCTTGCAATATTCTCAATCTTGTCTGTACCTGTTACTGAAAGTTTTTATCATTTTTTGATGTATATTTCGATAGTTTACTTATGCAAGACTTGCCTATTTCTATATCAGATTCAATAGGTTTAATTATTTTTTTATCATGATTATCATTCCTGAGTCACTGCTATTAATGAATTTTTTTACCTTCGGCTCTTGTGTCTAGTTTAACTGTTTAACTAGTTTTATTGTGCTTTACTCATCACATTTTTAATGAATGCCATTTTAAGTTGATAATGTCAAAATTACCATATTAGGTTTTTTTAGGTTAATCTTTTTCTTCTACAGTTTAACTTCAAATTTCTTGCTGGCATGGGTTAGACCAGTTAATATATTTAAAAAATTCTTTCAACCATAATGAAGAAAATTGTCCAAATTTACTTTCATCAATTAATAGTAAATGCCATTTTCTTCAAATTAAAATTTAAAAATTTTCTTCTACCATGGTGAAAGAAATTTTTCACTCGTATCTTCTTAATTTTAAGGTAAATGCCTTTCTTAGGTCTTTCAATATAAAAATCATTTAGGCTGAAACCACAAGTATTGTTATCTGTGGTTGCCTTATGTTTTTATGAATCATAGCATGCCATGATATTCCCTTAATTGTGGACCCTGTGTGTGTAAAAAATAGTAAATAAAATACTATTTATTAAGACCATAAGCTACTACTTCGCTTGGTGTTGTAGGTCTATCTTCTAGATTACGCTTAATGGAGATAGTCTTCTTGTTATTGAATTCAGGATTTTTAGTGTGTTTAAGTTATTTAAATGGCTTCTGATGCTCTGTTATGGCCATTTTAAAGCATAATTTTGTTATAAATGTTTCACTTGCCACGTGATTGACACGTTCATACACGTACTCGAATTTTATAAGGATAAATTTGCCTTCAAAAAGTCTGGATATTTTCACTCAAATGGTCAGCAAAAAATTAGTGAAGTCAAGATTTCTGATCCCTTTTTGGATGTGATACAGATTTGTTTCCATTAAGTTTTTAATACAGTTTAATCAAGGTCTTGACTTCCCTGTCATCAATTCATGATTTTCTTGGTAATATAATAATTGTTTTGGTAATTAGTTCACATTTTTTTAGTTTTCTTGGAATGTAATTCTGTACTCTGTGAACATTCTCAACAAAAGGTTAATTCAATTTTTAACCATAATTTAGTATTTAATTGTAATATATTATATTACAGGTAAAACAGCTGCAGTTATTAAGCCAATCCCTACTACTCCATCTGATAATAAACTACCAAGAGATGGAACTACTAACATGACCATTGACATAAAGTGTGAAAAGATGGCACTGAAATTGTCATCTGTATTGCTGTTCAAGGTATCTTAAACCATACAAAATTTATTGTAAACAAGACATAAATGGCACCATTTGTTATTGTATTAGCTTAAATCCTCTACTTGATGTTGTTTAATTTAGGAAATATTTAACATATATTTAAGAGTTAAATGGTTCTACAAACTTTACTTAAGGAAGGAAAGAATTGCGCAAGGAAGAAAAGCATTTCATTTTTAAGGCATATCTCTTTTATTTCTCAATCTCTAGATTTTTTTTGAAATATAATTTAATTGAAATAGTGTTTTCACCAGTTTTACTTACTGGCTAACTTATATTTGTTAATGTAATTGCACCAACTTTAGATAATTTATCACTGTTTTTTGAGTTATAATTTATTTTTTTTAATTTTGCAACAAGTTTGTTTCACAAACACTTTTTTCAAAAGTTGTTATTATATTTAGGACAAGTTTAAAAGTGAAGAAGTTGACCTGTGTGACATATATGCAGATATAGCTAATATGAAGATTTCATTAAAGAATGAAGGAAATGTGTCACTTGCATTGGCTGTCTGCCAATTCACAAGCAAAGATTTGAGACCTTACTCTAAAGTCCTTGTTAAAAAGTAAAATAACAGTTATTTGAGATATTCTATTTCTAAATTGTCCTTAAGCTGGCTTTGATATTGATTTTGAAACAGTTTAATTTTTATTCGTTGATATTCTGGGATTGTAGTATTTTTATTATTTAGTTATTTCCTTTTATCACAGGTCCTTCTACAGTTTAGGGAAGCTATTCTAGGATACACTTCTTTCAATATTATAGCTTTAAATGATGATTACAGGTTTTTTAAAGTAGATAAAAAAAATAACTCAGAAGATTTACGGTTGTTAAAATTATGAGTATAAATTCAAAGAAGTTAGAATAAGATAAGAATTTGTAATCAAGATATCGAAGGGAAAAAAATGTCTGAAGAACATTCGATTACAAAAAGTATGACTTAGCCTTGCTAGAAATGGCTTTTTCTTTATGAGCGGAAAGATATAAAATGAACCTTCCCATTAAATTAAAATTACTACAGTGCCACAAAGAGCTCAAGAAATGTGTAACCACCTACTTTTCTTAATTTATTGTCAATATATAAATAATTTTTAACTCCTAATTTATTTATTTATTTTTAACTAACTTTTAAATTTTAAACAGGACATTTATGGAAAGCAGTATTTTTACTGATATACTTATCATGTATAAATATTCATTTATAATAATAATATAATAATACATCAATTTTTGATCTTTTAGGTTTTAAAAAGTGAGTGTCATGAAATATCTTAATTGTGTTATTTGCAATTATCATTTGCTATGTGAAAAGTACCAATTAAGAAAATTAAGAAAAGTACCAATTAAAAAAAACTAACACATTGGATATGTGTTAGTTTTTTTTTGCGAAATGATTTTATTTTGAATTAAATATCGCCAAGGTAATTGTTACTATTTCTGTTGCAATAATGTAGCATACTTTTTTTTCTTAAATATTATTTTCAATTATTGATTGTTATTGATTATTTTTCATTTTTAGAATATTTGAAAAATCATTTACTGAAGAAGAAAAAAATCGCAGTGAAGTGTTTGATGATTTAGAACCACAACTAGTTGTTTCATATAATACTGAGGAGACCAAACAGGACAGTAAGTATATATTATATATAAATATATATATATGTGTGTGTGT
>JAUZNK010028119.1:0-19311 GCA_035046665.1 Euphysa ruthae
TATATCTAATGGTTATTGCTAAGCAACATAGTGACAGCAACAAACCTAAATTAAAAAAATGATATTAACATAACCTAAAAAAAACTTGCTTACAAAAACGACACTTGAACATTCCGGGCCTTATCAAAAAAAAAAAAATAATAATAAATAGTAAAATTTTTGGATATTCTGCCATAAAGCAATAAAAAAATGTTTTTCAGCTATGACAGTAAATTTATAAATAGATCCAAATTTCGCCCTGAAGGCAACCATAATAACCAATCCTCATAAAAAAAAAAAAAAAAAAAAAATTATAAATTATAAAAAAAATTTTCAGCTATGACAGCACATTTACAACTAAATTTCTATTTCCTCTGGAGGGCAACCATCACAGCTGATCTCCATAAAACTAACGACAGTTAACATGTCTATTTAGGTGCTATTGATATTCTTTAGCTTAATCAGGAGAAAGAACTCTGGTTAAACAATGTAGCGTGGTGTAACCAATGTCCATCAGTACAATTAAGTATATGGTTGTCTGGCTGAGCAGATAAGGTATTGGTCTCCAGATTCTAGAGCTATGGATTTTAGCCCACCTCGGAACAAATGAATTTCTTTACTATAAGCTCAAATTGAAGCTCTAAGCACATGCAAACCAAACCTGTGTGTCTTTCTGTAAAAAATTAGTTCAAAAGCTATTTGTTAGTCCTATTTTAAAAAATTATGTTGGAGATATTTATTAAGTTTTTACTTTTACTTTCATTGCAATAGTAGTTCAATCTTGATAAGGTCCTATTATTTACCTTAGTAAAAACCTGCTGGACTAAAAGTACATGCTTAAGGTAAAAAAAGATATACTCATTAATAATACCTATAATCAAATGTCAACTATTTTTTTTTATCTTTCCAATATACTTCCATTCAAAGATCTAGTTCATGTTTTTAATTGTTTATTATTAGTTTGGGACCATCAACATTCAAGACTTCCATCCGTTTTTAATGACATTTTTAAAAAGCAGACTGACGAACAATACAACCTAAAAGATCAGCAGAAATTAATAGCTTTTTTTTACTATTAAAACAAGCTTTTACTAATGGTGTCAATTCTATTGCATTTCAATGCGTCCTTGACTGGAATACTCTACCTAAATCTCTTAAAACTGCAGAGTTTTACACTCAAAGAATGCATTTATTAAGGCCTTTTTCAAACATTTTATTAATAGAATTCTGAATTAGAGTTCTTGTATTTTTAATTATCAAAGTTTTCTAACATTACTCTAAGAGATATGTATATAATGTTTATAGACTGAGGTTGTGTATGTGCTTTATATTTTATTAACTAGCATATTCTTATTGTTTGTAAATATAACCCCTAAAAGAAAAAAGAGATGCTACTTTCCTATATATATTTTTCTTAAAGTTTTGCTTTATTAAGCCTTTTATTTTTTTAGTGTTTTACTTGCTTGTAGCAAATCGTATTTTACTCTAGTCTATGCAAAGTATTGAAGCTCCCTGCTTGCTCTATAAAAATAACATACCAAACCTCCATGCCTTTATGGTCTGTTTGGCTGAAATGATCTTAGAAACACATTTGTAAAACAATTATCTTAAGAATATGCTTCCTGTAACAGGCTAGATAAGCCAGAATTTAGTACATAAACTACCCAAGTATGATTTTTTGCAATTTTTACATTGTACTAAATATAATAGGGAGGAAGAATTGCAGTTAAAAATTCCACCTCGAATCTTATTGGTATCTTTACCCTCTTTTAGAGGAACTACTGCACACTACAGATTGACGAACCCCAAAACTTTTTCTCCACACCCAATACATTCCCTAATAGCATTTTCATTGCAGAAAATATGGCTGTAACTAACAGGCAATGGAAACTTCTTTGAAAACTTTTATGATGTTCTTGATCTTTGTCTTCGGTGTAAGCAAATCCTCCCTTCTAATTTTTTTTGGCTCTAACGATTTTATCCCTAACTTTTTTTTTATTACTTCCCTTTTCAAACAACCATACTTTCAAGCTGTTGCGTCTACGATAAAAAAGTATTGGTTCAGAGCAAATATGAATTAATTGTAGAGTTTTACTAAGAGAAATTTTGGAATGTTAAACATAGTATGAAGAAGCTTCAAGATACTGTGTGTATATTCTGGCTTAACGAATAATTCTGTGACGAGTTGAATTAATCTTTCTATGTTTTTGTGTGTGATGTGTAACGGGACCACATTGGAAATATTGTTGTGACAGGCTTTTTTTGTGTGCCTATCATTGCCACCATTTGTTTTTTATCTGAATGTTTATACTTGTTCTTGTTTTTGTTGTTTATTATCTTGTCTTGTAATTTTTATAGCATTTCTGTATTTGTTTGTGGCAGAATAAATACTTACTTATTTCTATCCCGAATAACTTCAACATCCAAGAAATCAATCTCTTCAGCTGAGTATTCAGAAGTAAATTTAATAATTGGACAAAGGCTACTAAAAATTCTTAAATAGATTTTAGTTTTTTTCTTCTCCAAATAATAAAAACATTATCTATGTACCATCAACAAACAAAAGTTTTTTCATGCGCTGCTGCAAGGAGTTTTTCTTCAAAGGCAGTTGTAAATAATATTGCAATAGCAGCATTTTAATCCCAACAGCTGTACCTCTGAATTGCTTAAACACCCAATTATTAAGAGTCTTCGTGAAGACAGATTTGTCCTCATATTCATTTAAAGATTCTTTAATAGCTTTGAGACATTCTTCATGTGGGATATTAGGTTAGAGACTTACAAAATTGATAGTGCATAAAAGAAAATCTTCTGGTAGAAGGCACAGTCACTCGTGTTGTTCCTATTTTTTAGTTAATACTGATTTTAGCCTTTTTTTTTCAAATATATAATTTTAATAATAATAAGCAATGTATGATATGAGTGTAATTTTGTTTCTTGTGTTTCTTTTTTTTTTTTTTTTTTTTTCAGGAGTCTTCACAAAAGTTTTTTACTGTCCATTTCATTGACAATGGTGACACAAAATCGATGAAGGTTCCAGCAAGGAAAGGCAAGACACTCAAGTTAGTAATTTTTTGTGTTTTGATTATTTGTGTTAAGGAAACATTTTTCTCTATTTATATATTTTGCATCCCTTGACTCAAAATGCAACATACAGGCCTGTTAATGGAATTCCTATAGGTGGCTTGTTGGGATTAAATGCCACACATGTCATTTACAAAGAAATGAATGTTTTCATGCTTCCACAATTATTTTTTCTGGAGGTAGACAAATAATTGAATTTAATAATATAATTGTGTATAACAAAAAAATTTATAAAATAAAATTGATAAAATTTTGCTGCTCATCTTCCCTTTTTAAATTTAAAGAAGCTCAAAAATTATTAAACAGATTTTTCTTTCTTTAAAAACAAAGATTACAATCACTAAAAAGATGTTACAGATACACCTGGGTCTTCACTGGTAAAGTGTTTTTTAAAAATATTTAACATGAATGATAATTTTATTCTAATGTGACCTAATAAGTTGTTTATTAAATTCATAAAATAATGATTTTTAGCTATTAACTAATAATATCTATATTATCAGTGTTATATCTAGAGTTAGTTTGAGGACATCTGTTTTGCTTGAGTTTGGGTGCATAAAAATTTAAAATCATTGATTTACCCTGATATTTTGATGAATTCTGTCATAATTAGCTTTAGATAGAAAGTTTATTATCCTGAAAATGTTACTTTTTGAGGAAACCCGGAAATGTCTTATGAAAATATTGGTAAACTTTAACATTTTAGCTAATTTTTTGGGCTCCCAAACCTGTTTACAGGTGTCAAAATACAGCTGGATATGACTCTGATTGTTAATAGCTATTAGCTTGAATATATCTTAATTTTGATGTATAAACTGAAATGAGCTTTACATTACATTTAGATGTTAGATAGCTAATATATCAGTAAATTTATTTAGAGAAGCATTGGCCACAATATTGACAAGCCATAGTTTATCGTTTGAGACACACAGTCTTTTCTTAAATACATCTAAAAAACCGCTTCCTCAAACAATTGATACATTTTCATTTGGTGGACAAATTTTACATGTTAAAGGTATACATTTATATGTATATATATATATATATACATAGTGTTAATTTATTAATTTGATTAGTTATTAATTGATTAATTAATTTATTAAGGTTGATAAATCATCAAGTCATATAAAAACATTAATAGAATATTATCAACACTATTTATAAATGTTCCAAAATTATGAATTTGTGACATAAATACTTTAATAAACATATATGTTGGTGTTAATGCAATTCTTCAAGTAATTAATGATACAAGACGTTTCAAAGTTTTTTGTCTATGCATGATTTTCAACGGTTTTACACATAAAAACAATTTGCATTAAACAACTTCACCGGCATGAACTATGTTGTAATTTTGTGTTGCGTTGTTTTACCAGAGATTTTTCCTGGTTATTAGCCTAAGTTTGATACCCTTGGCAGTATACATTCTTACTAGGTTGAAGAAGATATAAAATATATCAAAAATTTGCAATAATATACACTCTTGTTGTAACTTTTGGAAATGTTTAAGGGTATATATATAAATAAAATGCACTACCATAGTGATCAAATTTCATCAATTTTGGATGTAGGAACCCTATATTTGGTAAAAATTAATTTTGTTGTAATTTTCTACATAGTTTATGATTTAGTTTATCCGAAGTAAACCCTTTTTCTTTAATATCTGTTATTTTTTGATGTTCCTTTAATTCATTTGAACTAACTTCCTCATAGAGAAAATTCTTTTGAAATATTTTGTTTAGCAGTTAAAAGCCAAATATATGCTTTTTTTAGAAATATTTTAAAATGGCTATGGACGGATTTTAGAAGTCACAAACAAAAATAACTAAAAGATTAAAATTAAGAGATTACAGATGTCTTTCGGAAGAAAATATATATATATATATTTATATATATATATAAATATATATATTTTTTTCTTATGCAACTTATATAACGAATTTGGGTCAAGCAAACATACACTTCCTAATTTTCACTATTTTATACATTTGATAATGTATGGCTACTTCTAGATGAACAAGTGGTCATCTTTTTGATTTAAACCACTTTAGTCATGTGACAAGATAGGTTAACCACTAGACCACAGATCCACACAAGCTATTTTGATTTTTTTTTCTAGCTAATGATGATATCAAAGTCGATGCTAGAATAAAAACTCTGATGATAGAAGAATATAGGAAGTCTCTGGTAAGTTTTGATTTCTAAAAACTAACTTGAAGGAAAAGTGGGATGGGAAGGGGAGTATTTTTCAAATTAAAAATGATTAGATTTTTAAAATTGATGTAGGGAGTTTGTGAAATTTGAGTTTTGACTGATTTCAAACAATTAGAAGTACTGTAACTTATTTAGGAACATCACGTCTTTGATAATTTTGAGAAACCAACTTTTCTACTTTTTATCAGTGTACCATTAATTTTTTTTTATTATATTTAAGCTAACATTGGCTGTTTTAAAATTCCATCAAACTTCCATCATAAATATTGTAAATTATATGTTTTTATTTGTTTGATTTTATAAAATAAATTCTCGCAGGTAAATCTTGAAATTTTGAGTGATAAAAATATTGAGTGATACTGATTGAGTGATTGATGCCAGATCAATTAGATAAATGATGTATATGATGGATTTTCCTTTTTTTTCTACTACATTTTATCCTTAAAATATTTCAGCCTCATGTTTTATTGATAGTTGAATTTAAACTTTTTCTTTATTTTTTCTTTCAAATTTTCTTTAAAATATATTTTAAGTCTGTATACTGGCATAACAGATGTGTGTGGCACCATTTCCCAAAATGATCTTAAAAAACAATGATGTTAAAAAGATTTTACAAATAAAAAGTGAATCCTGCTTTACCCTGTCGGTTTTAAGTTGTAGTGACGTACCAAACTGAATTGAATTTAAGCTTTAGGGACAACTTATCCTAAAACAGATTTGAACCAATCGCCCAACCAGTAGTTATGCACCAAATTATGTAAATAATAAATTGATTTGTTATGTTTGCAACACGAAAAATAACAATGAAATTGTAATGGAATTATTCTTTGCATTAACTTGAGAAGTTCAAACAGCTTAGCCACTAACTACGTGTACTTAGTCAAACAGTGGATGAATTGGTGTACTTTTTCTAAAGTATGTAAATTATCTGGTTCTGATTGATATGTCAAAAATTTGAATAAACAAAAATCTGACTGTAGTGAAGGTTTTGTTGATTTTTAATGTTTATTTTTTTTCTCAAAGTTTTTTTGTTTAGCTCATAGTTTTTTTTATAACTGTCTTACAAAAAATCTTAAAAGAGATGGAAAAAAAAGGCATTAAGTAGTAGATTTTACGCAATAGATTATTTAGCCTACTCTTAAAACAATAACTGCCAAACCAGTTATAATCATCATAGGCAGAAAGTTAATGTTGAGATATTGTCATGACAACGACAAAATAAATGTAAATAAATGTTGGAAATGCTTTTACATGAAACTTGACACTCCCAAACATACGAGATGCAAAAATATTTACTTGATCGTGGAATTAGCACCTGTTTGGTCATGAACATTCAACCGTACATTAATGGTTGTAACTTCATAACTTTGTTAGTGAAATTATGTAAACTGGATTGCCTTACGATTGTCTGTAGCAGGAACATGAATTGAATTTTCTGAATGTGTGCGTGATAAAATGCAACCAGGATCATTTTGCAACAAACAATGAGATCAACAGATTCAACAAATCAATAACAAATTGTTCCGGCAATTCAAAACTTGTCTCAAAAATTGACAAATATTAGTTTGAAATCAACAACAAATTGATCAATACCAATAATACGAAGTTTTAAAAATTGGCTGTACAACACTCCGATAAATTCTCAACGCAACAATTTAACAACAAACCTTTAATATTAAATCCTACATCTTATCCTTGAGAATGCTTAATTTTATGATTTTTCCATCTTTCCTTTCTTTCCATACTTTGTTTCACTTATTTCATCATTCTGCATTGACAAATATGAGCCAATACGCTCTTGTTTTTGAAACAATATTATGTCGCCTTCCTTCAGGTCTTTATCACTGCTGAACCATTTTCGTTGCTCTACTAATTTGGATATGCATGATGTCAACTAGTAGACAAACCAAGTTTTGAAGATTATCTGATAGGATTTTTTCTGGTTTGCTTGACATATATACCAGCAGAATCAGGCTCCTGTTTTTATTTCTCCCTAGTAGCTATCTATTTGAGTAATTAGGTATTAAGTGCTCGAGGTCTGATACAATGTCCCTTTAGGTTAGAGGTTTGGAGGTAACTTGATAATGGCATTTCCTACATCTACATCTATTATTTTTCGTTGAAGTATTGAAAATTTATTGTTTTGTATGTTTCTGTCATGTGACTTTTTGTTATGACCTTCAAAAGGTATACTGTAAATGAACCTTCACTGGCTTTTACTAATTGACTTCCAGCATCGGATAAAAAAATTTTCAGATATCCTAAAAACGTGTGAATGATTTAATGTATGATGCCATCCAAAACCTTGATGTTGACAGCAGAAGTGGTTGCATAGCAGAATACCACAAAACATATTTTTACATAGCTCTTTTATTATGCTGTGAGTAACTGTTGAATGGACCTGTTAAATCCACCTGTGTAATATAGAAAACTGGAGCAATTGTCATGTTGTGTGGTGATATCCAACCCATGGCAACATCTATTGATTTTTAGTAGGTATCTGCATTTCTGACAGGTTTTTGAATTCTCTCAATCACCTGACGATCTTAATTATATATCGTTTCTTTGGAACTTTTCGATAAATTGTTTCTACACCTGTATGTTTACACGTATTTTTGTTCCAATGAGCATCATTGACTATGATGAATACAACTAGTGAATATTTATCTATGGTTGGTATGCAGAAACTTGAAGTAGACAGATCTTTCATATCTGATGTTAAATTTGTTGTATTTTTGAAAGTTGGGAAACTTATTGCAGAATACTATCTTTTTCTTTAGAGATTTTCTTATATTGATTTTCCTCTGATGTTAATCTTTAAAATGTACTGTCAAGCAGCCTTGATTTCACTGTCAGTTAGAAGAATTGTTTTACACTTTGTTTATGCTTTTGTATCTGTATTTTGAGTAGATGTATCTTATTTCGACCTCGGTCTCTGTTTTAGTGGAATAATTTTGTTTACTGATAAAGGTTTTGTTGTTGTATGCCTTCATCAGTGATTCTTTATCAGTGAGTAGTTTATTGCTTTGCTATTGTCTAATATGTTAATTTGTTGTATAAATTTCATTAGGAAGCTACTCTTTTCTTCATACATCCATTTATCTAAACTGAATCCTGGTTCACCTTGTCTATCTTATTTACTTTTCTCATCCCTTATGTCAGCGATCGTATTCTCAGATAGGGTGTAGAACCATTGATCTGGATTTGAAAATTGTCTAATTTCAACTCTTTGATTGCAAGCCCACTGATTTAATGTTTTATCTTCGTTATGTATCCAATTTAGTACCACTTGACTATTAACTTTGTTCATATTTCTGTCTTTTGTCGATAGGGCAATCAGTTGTCAACTTCTCCAGTATGTTACTTCATTGCTGGTGTTAGTAGTTTGGGTCTTGTCTGGCTACATCCTTTTGTGACAATTTTGTATCTGGTGAATGTAAATTGACTGAAGTATTTGTCTGACTTCTGCTTGAATCTAGCATATATGCATTTTGAAATGAGATAACCATATTGGTCTGTGTTCATCTGGAATTACATCATCTCAATCTAGATTCCTCTTTACTAAGGTATGGAGATCTAACTTCGTTGTAGCTGTGATAGGGTAATATTTTCGATAACTTCTGCAGGTTTAAGATACACACTGTTGCTTGGTTAACGTATCTGTTATTTTGTTTCACTTGTCTGTTGGTTTCTTTCCTCTAGACTTTTTCACCAAGTTTAGCTCACTAATATCTAACAAGTATCATCTTGGGGAAACCATCTCATTCCTGTGAAATTTATGCTGCATCCATAGTTTGAGAGCAATCTATTGGTCATTTTTCTGAAAACGTTATACGTTTAACAAGAATCTTTCCTTTGATAACACCACTTTGAATTCTTAAGCTCGCTGGTTAGCAGTGTCAGTTGAACTTTCTCCAGATAGGTAGTCATCTACACATGTCTCTCTGCACAATATCGTTGACTTCAGGATGTTAGTCTTTGTGTAAGAAATCTGTTTCTCAAATTCCCTTTTCTGCAAGATTTCCACTTGATTGTTTTTGATAACCTTTTCTTCTGGAATTTTTCCTTCATCTATGTTCTTATCAGATGTATCGCTGAAGGCACCAATCTTTCTCTCGTGGTTTTACTGTGTTGTACATCTTTTGTACATCTGTGTGGAGTGCTACTTGATCAGAGGACCATCTTATGGCAATTATGCGATACCTAATAGTTTTTTCATGGTATTTTTAGCTTTGGCTAGGATGTCATTTAGGCTCATTCCACTACTTGTTTCTCTCAACCATTTAAAACAAATTGGCATGGTATGCTAAGCGAATTTTCATTCCAAACAGCTCTCCAAGGGATGAAATGTTTTAGAGGATTGTAGGGATTTTTGTTGCTCTAGAGATCGATTTTGTACATATTCAACATGTCCTAGAAATTGAAGCTTAGCTTCAGATTTGATCTCCTCAGTTTGGTCACTTTGATTTCTATTCAGTTTTCAAATTTTTTGTTGGTAAACCTGTAATGCCTGATTCTTGTTGGGTGCTAATTTTATGACAGGGTTCTGCATGAAAGGTAATATAGCACTTTTTGTATTTTTGGTGGTGTCTATAAAAAGTGAAAAATTTATTAAGTTCTGTTCATCTTCTTCCTTTACACTGATATATTCTATCTGTTTGTGATTGTGACATTCTTTGAGGACTCTGCACTTGTTGTATCTATAGTTATATATACAGTTGTATCTGGCTGCCAACACTCACCGCATCTTCGATTATTTTCTGATTTCTAATGAATAATTTTTCCTTAAAATATGAATTATCGATTTGAAGGTTGATCGGGAATAAATCTTGAGAATAATCTTTACTTTATCTTCATACTGACAAGTGACACGTGATATCCATTTTTAAATAGAAGGCATTGGTTTGAGATGAATGTATTTAGTGTCTTTATTAATGTATTATTTCTCAACAAATTAGAACGTAGTATATATTAATCAATGGAAGCCACCCGTGGAGAAATAATGTGGAGAAAATTGGTCGCAAGTAAACAAAACCACTTGGCAAACTTTAATTTCAAAAGCAACGTCATTTAGTCATCATTAGAAAAAATATTTATTGAGAAATGGAAGTCCAAAAAAGGGATTTTTCTCTGCTTCTCAAAAATAGCTATTCTGTGCTTCTCAAAAATAATTTTTGATTAAGTTTGTAAGGAATTTTTCTTATATTTAGAAACTTAGAAATTATTTTTGAGGGGTTTCAAAAATAGCCTGGGTTTGTAATGAATCAACCGATTTCTCAAACTATGTTTTTTATCATAGTGTGTGAGAAGCTGTTATTCTAATTTAAATTGTATATGCACCTCTGAGAAATTCTGGTCTTGGAAAGTAAAGTTGACCTGAAATAATGACTAAATATTTTAATTAATGACACCATGAGCTTTATAGGAAGTCAGTAAAAAGTGGCTTTAATAGGCTGTGTTCACATTTGTCAGTTCTACTAGAAAACAATTCAATGTATCAAATTCAAACTTGAAATTTGGAAATGCTAAATAATTGAAAGTCTAAAATCATTAAATCAAATTCAAAGTTGATTCTAGTGATGCTTGTTTGTATTTTCAGACCTTTCTTTAATAAATATATGATGAGCAGTGATTACTAAACAAAAGAAAGTCTAGATTTATTTTCTATTGTAAAGGAGGTATTTGAAAAGTTTAGATGTTTACTCCAAATAAAGGATTAGTTAGTAAATTATTTTTAGGATGTCAATAAATTTTATTCCGATCTATTAGATCATTTTAAAATCTACGGTTTTGACGGATCTGAAAAGAAAGAGGAAGCTCATGATGTAACTGACAGCAAAGTTGATGATGAATTATTTCTCGAAGATTCATGCATGGATGTTGTGGAAATAAAAGAAGGAGAAGAAACAAAACGTCTACGTGTACAACAGCAATCAATATGGGAGCTGTTTACATCAGAAGTTAGTTACCTTAAAGATTTAAATGTTATTATAAAGGTACGCTTTTACATTTTCAATTTCTTACTTAATTTTTATTAGCTGAACTCAAATAGCCTACGATAGATACATTTAGCCAATTAATTAAACATCCTACGAGATCTAGCCCCGGCAGTGTTTAATAATATATTAAATATTGTTGTTGCCTTATTGTATAACGCCAATTATAATTTGTGGCCTGGCAAAAATCAAACATTAGCATCATTTGAAAGATGTATGTAAACGAGCCCAAATGAGTAATATGGTGAATCTTTTTAAGTATTCTTTGTTAAGATACGCATTTCTCCTAAAAATAATATCAACATTTTGGTTGGATTTCACTCCTAAAAATAATGCGCAAAAATTTCCAAATTCTAAAATTAGATATTATAAAGTTTGAAAAACGAATTTGGTTGGAAATTAAATATTATCAAGTATGAAAATTAAATGATTGGAGTAGGCGTTGTATCTCCCTTATTTCTTATCTCCCTTATTTCTTATCAGAGTTAACAAGAGTTTTCTGAACTCAACTGCTATAATACTTTTTGAAAAAGAATAGTTTGTTTGAGAATAAATGTTTTTGAAAATTTTGGGTGCAAAGGGGATTTTTCTGGAAACAATCTATTTTTATAATAACTTAAACTTAACTGGTCTATATCTTTATTTGCTGGTTATGTTATGTTATCTTGGCTGGATTCATTTTTTAACCCAAAATGCTTAATTCTCACCTGATTTTCTAGAGAAATGTTTTAAGTAAATATGTTTAGGTAATCTTTTGAAAAAAAATTATGTAATTATGTGCTTAATTCTTAATACCTTATTCTCAGATGTCTTGTTAACAATTATAAAGTTTCTTTATTACAGGTGTTTTGTCTCTGAGTGTTTTGGTACATCTCTTAAATTGTTTCTTTTTATTTCACGATCCCAAAGGCAAGAGGAATAACAAGTGCAATTTATAAAATGATGAGTAGAGAGGCGTTACCTATAACCAACACTGTTCTAAAAAACATCAACACCCAAAGAAAGTTTTACCATCCATGTTTGAATTACTCTAGCTTGATGGTAACATATCACGGAATTAGTTTTGGTTTATTTGGCAATAATACTAAACTGCCACGTACCATCTTTACATCATTTTGTAGTGTAGATGATGTCGCCATATTGCAGACTCGCCACCTATTAACAGACAGTAAAATATTTTAGCAAAACCATCTTAGTTCCCATATCTCAATATTTATTATATAACTTAATAATTGGGTGCTTAGTCATTTCTTCACAGTCGGAAATTATTCCATGTGTGTTTGATAGCTCTATAATGATGTTGATTATATAAAATTTAATAGGCTATGAGGTTTTAAACCTCTAGGAAAATCAAAGGAATTATCGTTCTTTTAATTTTTGATTTGTTTTTAGTATGTTAGCTAAACGTAGAAGATTATCCAAACAAATAAGTTCTAAGATATCACATTGTGAACATAATAAACAGAACTATAAAAAATACTGACAGACTAGCACCAATTGGCACATTTCCAAGAAACTGACACGTTACACTTCCTTCTCTTGGATACTAAAGTTGTACAGTCTGCATGGAACCAACAGCTACACTACATATTATTTTCCTCGTTGTTGCTGTCCTCTTCACTATCTGTGCTTTCTTCACTGCTAAAGCTCACTTCACTCAGCTGATCTTTAAGTATTTGTTTTATCGGTGACTTTTTTCGATTGTTGGTAATGAGTTTTTTGCCGTTTAGTTACTTTCGGAAATACTTGAGAAGTATCTGCTATTTCTATCAACTCATCTATAACAGTTGGTTTTGTAAAAGAAACGCTTGATGAAGAATTATCAAGGGCTGCATATACACATGATTTATTTAGTGGGGGTCTTGGTGGGGAATCAGGTAAATATTTTGGTGGGGGTGGAGTCAGTAATTTTGTTGCACACAACTGCATATTGACACCATTAGCGGAAGATTTCGTATGGAAATCGTTTGGTGATGTTTTCATGGTAAAATCTACATATTTTTATCTTTAAATAATACTTTCTTTTGAACAAGCCATTGCTCTCGCTTGTTCCAGTTTTTCAGGACACCACATATTTATTCCACGATATTGTCTCAAAAAGCTGTAGAACCATGTTTTAACTGGACGATTTTCGTTGAACATTGCAACTTTTATTTTAGATTTGTCTAGGTAAAGTTTAACTGCTTCTTTTATCTGACTAGATATTCTTGGAAATCCCATTTTTGCCATCGTTATAACCCTTTCCCCAAACCTAAAAAAAATATTTTTAATGTTATTTATCACTTTTTAGTAAAAATATAGAATGAAAGTTAAGTGAATGATAAAATATAAAGTAAGACCACCGGTATGGTGCGCAGGATTCGATATTATCATTATAATTAGTATTAACGTGGTGGCAAGTAATTACAAACACAACCAACTTTTCAGTAAGTCGTTTTTAAGGATACTACTACTATATTTATGGTGAAGGTATAGTGATAAAATTGAACCTGTCTTCTTCTGTTTTGCTCGTATTAGTTTTTCTTCTTCTCTTTGTGACAACAGATTCACTTCTATCCGATTTCTTATCGAATATCGTAGATTTTGGTATCCCAACACTCATTCTATCTAAAACAAAATAGTAACTGAGGTAATAGACATGTCACGATAAAGAGTTCTTATCTCAATATACTATAATCCATTAACCTGCTAATAAACAATGGCTGTCGCTATTAAAACGAGTAGCAATATTATATATATATATATATATATTTGTTTATGTACAATAACTAACTTATGAAACTTACCTCTTAATGGTATATATATATATCTATACATGCAATATTACTCTGTTTTGTGGTTTTGATTTTTCCGTTGAATATGATAAATTTTGAGTGTATAGTTATACATCCTTGGTTGTTGACGTATTCCAGGATTCGTAAATATTTTTGTATATTTACATCCTTGGTTTCTGAGATATGACTAGTAATAAATATATACCAGGTATAGAACAGGTTTGGCAAGATGGTTCTGAGCCTGTATTGAACTTTTTATTATATTCTTAGGTTTTCAAACAATGTCTTCAATGCCTCATGAGAGAAGGTTATCTTTTGGAAGTAGATGAATATGAAATATTTGCAAATATTGAAGAAATTTACGATGTCAACCTTGTTTTTTGGAGAAGACTGCAACCCGCAATTAAGGAAGCAAGAATTACCAAACTGCCATTCAAACCGAATCAGCTACTTGATGCTTTTTATAATGTAATTATTTAAGACTGCAATTTGTGAGTTACATTCTAGTGAGTTGTCAAAAATGAAGCTTCTTTTAGCATAGCAATATATTGCTAGCAAGTGATATATAAGAAACCATTCTTGTTTCATTATTGGTAGTCTATCATGCACAATAATCTAAATATGTTTTCTCTATGATATTTTAAATTTGCTTCATAGTTTTGCACACCTCTCCCCACCCCTTAAGGAATTTATTTTTTTTCAATGAAAAGAATTTTATTATTGTATAAATGTACCT
This sequence comes from Euphysa ruthae, assembly GCA_035046665.1. NCBI lineage: Eukaryota > Metazoa > Cnidaria > Hydrozoa > Anthoathecata > Corymorphidae > Euphysa > Euphysa ruthae. Next base: position 14,784 of record JAUZNK010028119.1, read on the forward strand.
AAATTTTTAACGATTATATTTTTAAAAGGCTTCTTAGCGGTTGTTGTTTTTAAGTAGGGTCTGAAAAAAAATGAAAAGGGTTTGAAAAGTGAAAAAATGAAAAGGGGTTGAAGAATAGTTGGTTTTGAGGAAGGTTTTTGTAAGAAGGGGTTGGGCTTGTTAGATATATAAATATGTAAATCAACATACCTTTCTAATTGAAAATTCTTTATTTAAGATAACAAAAATTGTTTTAATTTCCAACCATCAAATTATTTCTGATGTGGGACAAGTTATTTAAACTTCATCAAGCGATTTGCATAATGAAGAAAGATTTTATCTTCAACTTATAGCAGCCATTTAACAATATTTGAGTACAAAATGAATTTTTAGTTTTCCTTATTTCTCTTATCAGTAAACTCATCTTCAGTTCCCATCTATCTTAAAATACCTAGAAAACCTCATAAGCACATATTTTGGGACAGAGTAAAAATAATAATTCAACAATGTAAGTCTTGATACCGCCTTATCTTAATGTCTCAAAAATGTTACCAATTTTCCACATAACATACCAAATAAATGACAGCGCTACAGAGTGAAAATTTTTATGCTATGTGAAAGCGATTATTTTCTTTTTATTGTCTATACCGGAGCAACTACCAAATACCCTAATCCTCCTGCCAAACTGCTGTTAGCGCCGTTTGATGTCTATAAAAGTTCAAGGGTCTTGTATTACAGTAGATATTTATTATATATCTTTGAGCTAATCAGAGAATTGCTGATAAACAACACCGGCTGCTATGGTACATGACAAAAGAAACAAGGTTTCCCAAAAGATTTTTGGGAATGGAAACCAAAAAAAGGCAGCCCTCCAACAGTTCATTTTAGCGTTGATATGGGTGTGAGATGGAACAACATGACAAAAACCAAATCCGTCAAGTTTGTCTCAATGTTGTCAACCATCCATACATTTTATTTACTTCATTCCAATAACAATCATCTAACAACCTGAGAGATAATTAAAACTGGACGTCATTATTGACTACAATAAAACATTGGTTGGTGTTGATTTAGTCATGTTTGATACCACACATAAACATACATACCACACCGTATACCAAACATAAAAGAGAGATCAAGTGGTATTTGATGATTTTCAAACTGGTCATCGATATCACAGTCTAAAACAACTTCTTCTTCGTAATAGAAAAATGAAGCAGTACAAAAAAGGTAAATGTAAAATACTAAAAAATTGTCCCCAGAATGTACTTAAATCTTCTTGAAATTATCTGCTTCTTGTTAAATATTAGATTTCAGCTTTTGTTAGATGTTAAGTTTCATCATTTTTTTTTTATTTATAGTTTGAAGAACTGTTCCAACCTTATATAGAATTCTGCAACCAGGATACATCCAACAAAAAATACTTGGTGTACTCCGAACAAACAAATTCATTACTAAAAATGTATTTAACTGTAAGTTGTTTCATTTCATGCTAGTTTTATAAAATTAAAAATCATGTTATGGTCCTGTTGGTCAGCCATTTGTGAATCATAAAGGTCCTTCTATCCCTGTCTAGTGCTATTAAATTGATGGGTTCATAATTATATTATGGTACAGAGAACCTGGAAAAGATGTCTTTTAGATCAAAAATGTTTCTGCTGTTATTTTCACTTATAATGACAAATTTCTGATCTCTTTTTCTAATTCTTCTAGCAGCAAGTAAACTTTTCACTGAAAACATTTCAAAAAAATTTATTTGATATCTACTCCTAAAATGTTCTTGCGGTATGTGAATTCATATCAGAAACGTGTGTTATAGACTTTAAAGACTGCTACACTCACGCAGCTCCACTTTTCCTTGACATCAACACACTCAATATTTAAAAACTTTTTGTTTATAATTTTCTGAGTTTAGTATATAAGTGTAAAAATAAAATTTTCTCTCCTATTTTTCGTAATATATAAACATTAAAACCTCCTAATAAGTACTGTCTTAGAAATAACAGTGTTCTTCAACAGTAAAACAATGTTTTGTTAGTTTGGAGTTAACTACCATGCACCTCATTTAATGGAGCAACAAACTTATCCTAGAAAAAAAAAGATGTTTTTCAACTAAAATAAAAAGATCATGTGCTTTAGATCGATGGCATAAAACAGTTTTTTTAGTATTTCTCTTTTTGCTTACGTTTCTTACTAAAAAGATAAAAAAGAAATTTAATAGAAAAAATATACTTTCTTTAATGAGATAAGCAAGCTATAAAATTGATAGGGTTTGGTCAGAAGATCTTTAAAACCTTCTTCCAACTTCTCAATTCACTTAAGAGTTATATGTACGATATTTTCTATGCACACATACAATTTTTATTACTATTATTCTTTTAGTTATGTTATATTTTGTAAATTTAACAGTGAACACTTGTACTTTTGTTAACTGAAATATATATATTATATTGTCATAGAAACAAGTCAGGTCAGTGAAGTATTATTATTACGTCAAAATAAAATATGCTTTTTAGTTTTTTGTGACTGTAAATGTAAAAGTTCTGTTTTTGTTTCCGTGAATGATAGTTTGGATAGGAACTTTTAGATTTATTTCTGTTTGTTCACGTGTCTGTCGCACAATTTTATCCAAAACCATTGTTTGAATTTTTCTGTAAATTTTCAGCATAGCACCTTTCAGAATTTTTTCACAATTTCAAAGAAAATTCTTGTTGCCTAGCAACAGCCCCGGTCGGTAGTTTTTTATAAGCAAATTTTTTTAATTTTTCAAGATTAATTGAAATAAATTTGCTCATCATTTGAGTGATCATTTCAATGATTTGGAGGTATCCCAAATTCTTGCTGTCTCACAAATCTTGCAGATTTTTTCTCAATTACTATTCAAAATTTTTTTCTTTCTCAGATTTTACCTGTTATAAACATAAAATTTTCATTTCGCAGCAACAGCTGCTTTACAAGGCCTTTTTACACAAAATGTTTCAGCAAATTCTATAATTTTTATAAGCGACATGATATTTTAACTGTCATAAAAAATTTTTCAAAAGATCTTGAAATTTTCTTTTAATTTTTAAAGTATTCTACAGACAATTTTTAAAAGATGTTACGATCTGAATGTAAATGATGTGAAAATTAATAAAAACATAGCAGTAAGCAGTATAAAATTTGATGGAAAATCACAAGTATGAGTGATTAATAATGAATGATTAATATGTCCAAAGCAAAAATATTTAAAAGTTTCTCTAACAACTTCCTCATGACAATTTTCACTTTTTAAGTATATTTCATATTGTGGTTTTTACAGCTCTTCAACAAACCGTTTGTCAAGAAAGCTAGTTCTATGAAACCCTCTGTCTAATAATTTTATATTGGATTTGCTGTGAACTCTGGAGGCACTTAACAAGTGTGTAAGCAAATGGATTTTTTTTTTTTTTTTTTTTTTTTCAAAATTGAATTCTTTTTATATAAAATAATGGAAAATAGTCACATTTCTGTTTTAGAGAATTTTAATAATTTAAATAATTTGTATTTAATTCATAGTGGTGCGATTCCCATCCTAAATGTATGCGTTTGAAACTACCTGGTTTTCTTATCAAACCTTTGCAACGTGTTACAAAGTATGCACTACTAATAAGAGCAATACTTAGTAAAACGGATAATCCAGATGATATCAAGCTACTTGAAGAAATGGTAAGTAGGCAAGAGCAGCCCTTGGAAATAAGAAGAAGAAGTCCTGTAACAAATGGAGAAAATTTCTTTCATCCATTAAAAATCTCTATTTTGCTTTTAAAGGGGAACTCATTATTCTTGTTAATTTATCTGTTATTTGAAATACCATATTTCAATTTTTGACTGGAAATTAGTGACCTGCAGCGAATTTCAAATTCTATTATAATAACTGCTTGTATCAATTATTAAGGTTTTAACACAGTTTGATAAACAGGCCAATGTCAAATAGGCTTTTTATATTTTTCTCAAGGAAATATGTTCCAAAGCTGTAAAAATGTTTCTAATCATTTTGTCTAGATGTCTCGAGTTGAAACGTTTGTTTCAAAGATTAATACCGCTGTTCATTTACATCAGGAGCACGAAAAGTTACTGAGTGTCTTGCAACGATTCGATGCATATAATCCTCTAGAACCCCTCAATGATGAGGCTGATAAGGTTAGATTTTTTTATTCACTTATTATGGATTGACTAATCTACTTACCTCCTCCACTTTTCCCATCAAAAAGAAAATCAGTGTATTACTTTACTGAAGATGAAAACTAACAAAATGGCAGAAAAAAAGAAATACTAAATATCCAAACGTCTCTTTGTTTTAGATAATGTCAGAATATTGTAGTTTTGATTTGAAGAAATCTGTTCCTGGTGTTGACAAATCTAGTCAGCGATTCATTTTAAAAGATGGACCAATGAAGATTGTTGATAAGCAAGGAAAGGTGATCTTTTTTGTTAAAGGAAAAACAAGAATATGTGTTTATTATTATTAAAAATAATCTTTTTTTAAAGGTTTGGAATTTTTGTAAAATACATGAAATTAAAGAAAGTT
>JAUZNK010028130.1:0-19308 GCA_035046665.1 Euphysa ruthae
TATATATATATACACAATAAAATATAATATAAAATAAATAAAAAAATAATAAATGTATATAAAATAAATAACAAAAATTTTTAGAAATAGATTAAAACATACTGCTTCAATACATACTTGCTTAAAAAAAATTAAATTTAGTTTTAAGGATCCAGTAACTAAATAATATATTAGTTTCTTCAGGGATGCATCCAGAACTTTTTTTGGAAAATCATTTTTACTCATGTTTACCTGTTCACTGTTCAATGGCAATGGAAATTCTAGAAACTTCCAGCATTTTTACAGTATCAGTATTTAACAAGGATGGGAATCATGGTTTGTTAAAAATCCGGAAATATTCCATTCTCTACCTTTCCCTTCTCTCCCTCTTCCCCTCCCAGGACACCATGGTTGTACAGAGTGGAGAAAAACTAGAAATTTAAAAAGCTCTAGATAACAATTTAACAATACTTAAGATTATTTTCAACCTAGGCAAATGGCTAGGCAAATGCAGGGCTGCAAATAAGGGTCGATCAACTGTCAATATCAGATAGTATTAGCAGTTTGTCCATTTCAAATCGTTTTCTCTCAGACATCATGTCCGAGAGAAAGAACAGAGAGCTCATTTAAAATATGATACAAATGACAAATGACAAATAAAAGATAAAAGTTCAACTCTTCCTACCTTTTAATAAAATAACATAAACATTTAGCCAAAATAATGAAAATATTTTCTACAAATAAAATAGTGGGATTGTAAAGTTAACATTGATATAAATGACTTTTTAAAGGCTTTTTTACATTAATTACACCCATTGTAAACAGCTTAAATACATATAAGTTTTGAAAAAAATATATATAATTAATTTGACGCAATAATAAACAAAACTGCTCTCTGTTATCTCAAGTCTTTTTGCATCTTTTGCAAAAGAATGATACATTTATTTTATGTCAAACCATATCTTGGCCGGTAACCAATAATTCAGTGAAATTTAGATATATTTCTCAGAATAATTTTAATATGACTAAGAACAACTTTAATATAATATAAAATATTTGGCTCTCGCCCGCAGGTCTCTTTTGAATTTTATTACTGTTCTATTGTTGTTTTTTGTTTTATCTCAGATCCTTAAATTTAAAACTTCTACCCATTCGTTGAATATATAAGTAAATTTTTTACAAAGTGCAGAAGAAGTGGACTACGAAATGTTGAATTTATAAAAACAGAATAAAATTTCACCTCAAATATTAAAACAAAACAAAAAAAAAAAGCTATTTAGTTGCGTATTTTAAACATGTATCTGACTGATGTCACATGAAATATTTATTATTTTTTCTAATTTTAATAGTTTTAATACCTTAAATTTTTATTTTTTTGATAATAAATGTTTTTGTAGCCTTGAATATGTTATCATTTACTGCACTGTAGTGGTAGGAAAAACTGTGTTTATATTACTTAAAGAATGACTTATAGATTAATGAAAATACAAACGGTTTTTTTTTAATCAATGTAGTTATATCCTTATATAGCATCTCCCCCATTTATACTTGCATCATTAATGTAACAAGCATGCTTTTGCAAAAGATCAACTCTCATAACCACAAATATGAAAAGGAAAGGGTGATAAATTAATAACATAACGACATTTAATCCTCTTATATATCACTGTAACACTCTAACTACTTTTTCTTTGAAAGATAGATAAAGACAAAAAATAATTCTTACTTTATCACCACGCAAATTTAATGCAAATTCAAGGTTATAACAAAAGACAGTTAAACCAAAAAATTAAAAAGAAATTGATAATCTACTCGTATTCATACGCTGTAACTGATATTTACTAAATTTTCTTTTCAGCTTTTCAATTCGGAAACTTAACTTAACAAACATAAAAATCTTCCATCCTTGATTTGCCCATATGTTAATATCAAAACCATGAGGGATGTCTTTAGATATTTTTAAAAGGTCAACATCGCTAATCATCTTCTGGTTATTTCACCTTCATTTCCATTTAATTCACATGAAAATGAAGTTGACAAGGTTATTTGTAAATTATACTTTCTTTTGGCTATCGTAAATAAGAGACTATATTACAAATTCTTAAAGATATTAAAAATGTTCTATATACTTACAAGAGTTTTTTTGTTTGAACAAAAATTTTTTTCTATGCTTGAATCGAAAATTTTAACTTTGAGCTATTTAGCTCAAAAACATTATCAAAATTTGGAGGAAGTTGTTTTTATTAACTTAGTTAAACATAATTATTAGGACTTGGTAAATATTAAGGTTGTGAATGCTCAGAATCTTAATCCTCCATTACAGGTAATGTGCTATCAAGTCTCTTTCTGTATGCTATGATCACGCATGCATGCTTTTAAAGGTTTTCTAATTACAGTTTGGTTTTGTGAGTTGCTCCCTATGCAATATTTGCATAATAAAGGGGACTGTGAATAAAACTGAAATACAAAATTTTACGAGACTGAAGGTTAAGGTAGGGTCTCGATTTTTTGTAGAAAAGAACAACTGGTTTGGATTCAAGGGTTTAAATGTAATTTTTCCAAGATAAGTTTTCATCAATTTAAACACCCAGGAATTTAATGCAGCAATCTCGTTCAATGCTTTTGTTATTCATTGATAGATTTGGGAATTTTAGAGGAAGGCTAACAGATTGGGTCGTCATGTGGAATGGTGTGAATTTAGTTTTGTCAGTATATAAAGAAAGTTTATTGGCTTTGAGACATTTGTCGAATTTTTCTTATTCCTGATTATGACATGGAATAAGGTTTTGGGATTGTTTTCTCTAAAGAGAAGGTTGGTATCGTCAGCAAACATTGTTTCTAGTGCTGGAGGCTTTGTACATATCATTGATATATATATATAAAATAAGTAGAGGAACACCGCATAAAATTTCTTTTAAACCTGAGTTTTTATTCAAGTAAAATCGCTTTCTGGACTTAAAATAGCTTTTAAACCAATTAAACGATTTCCCTTATATTCCATAATAATTTAATTTGTGTAACAGGATACTATGATCAACTGTAACGAACGATTTAGAGAAGTGAATAAAGACACCTAATAAAAATTTGTTGCCCTCGAAAGATTTAGATATTTGATCAACAAATTCAAGGATAGTATAGTGAGTAACAGTTTTTTTGAAAGCCAAAATGTTTATGATGAAGCAGGTTATTTGAAGTAACATAAGTGTAGTCCATTGTATGATGCGTTTGAATATTTTTTGATAAGATTGAAAGTAAAGAAATAGGCCGGAATGTGGAAAGCAGAGCTGGGTCACCCTTTTTAAAGATAGGAAATATATTGGTAAATATTTAAGAAATCAGGAATGATTCTTTCTTTTAAAGATAAATTTAGGTTGTAAAACAAGGGCCTTCGTATACCAGATACAATATGCAAGATAATGTTACTGTTTATTTCGTCATAACCTGCATCTTTATTAGTTTTAAAAGAAGAAATTGCGTCATTAAGTTCTTGATGATTTAACTCGTTGAGAGAGAAATGAGCTAACTTGACCACCAAGAAATTCTACAAATTAGTATTTACAGGAAGTATATTTGAGGCTAGGCTTGCACCAACTTTGACAAAATATTTATTAAAATCACTACATATTTTTCGTTTATCATATATAGATGATCCATTTTTTTATTGAGATTGGAAGAGGATCATTAAGAACTTTTTTACCGCCTGTTACTTCATTCATTATTTGCCATATTTTCTTAAAATCCGACTTGTATTTGTTTAATAGTTGTGAATAGTATACTGTTTTTGATTTTTGAAGAATCTTTTGGAAAAATTTTTTATAATTTCTTTAGTTATTTTGATCGTTGGACGATAGGGATTTCAGGAACTTGTTATAAAGCTTCCTTTTCTTTTTAAAGATTTTTTTATTCCATTCGTTATCCAAGGTTTTTTATTTCTTTTTCTTTGAGAGTTATTTCGGATAAAGGACATGTTTTATTAAAGATGCTTTAGATTTTCTCAGAAAAGGATAAGAAAGCAGAGTCAGTGTTTTTGTATTTTAGGACATCATCCCACCTTGTTGTTTCTTCAAGATCCATCTTAAAAAAGTTCATGTTTTGTTTATTTATGTTTCTTTTGAAGAAAATTTTTTTAGGAATTTTGGGTTTATCAAAAATTTGATGAAGTATTAAAAATGTAGGAAAGTGATCAGATAAATCAGTCTTTTTCATAACTGGTAAAAAAATTTTCCTTTAACAGAGTGTTTGAAAATATCTTGTCAATGGTCGAGTATGAGTTTCTTGTCACTCGAGTTGGTTTATGTACGGATGGGAAGATTTTCTCTGTGAATAATTTATCAAAGAATGTTTTCGTATTTCTAAATTTATTGTAGTTTAGGGCATCAATATTAAAATCTCCTGCTATACAATATTCTTGTTATCTCTTATTAGATTAAATAGGTTTTTTTTATAGAATTAATAAATGATGTAATACTCCTTCCGGGGGACAATAAATGCAAGAAACAGAAATATTTTTACCCTTGGAATTAGATACTTCAATGCTTAAGCATTCAATCACTTCCGATAAAATACAATGCTACTTCATTAATTTATACAAAATGAAATTATAGATGTAGATTGCAATGCCACCTCCTCTTTTAAGAGAATGTGGTTGGGCTACTATACTATAATTTGGTAGACTAAACAAGGAGTTACTACCCATAGGCGAGTTTGATTCTTCCAGTTAGACCTATGTTGGAATTTAGATTAATACAGTTATAGAAGGCCTTAAAAACATCAAAATTTTTAGATGCCCTTTATGTAGTTTAAAATCATTAAGTGATTTTTAGAATAACAAACCTGAAAACCGTTAGGTGTGAAGCATTTAATGTCAAAAGAATCATTATCATAAGAAGAAAAAAATTCAGAATCAATATCTGAAAGTTTGTTTAAAAGTTTTTGTAAGATAGGGCTTTATGGTTTCTCAAAATCAATTTCACTGCTCCTTGATTAGATAAAAAAAAAAAAAAATCATCAACAAGAAAAAATATTAACTATAGATAAATCATGACGGAGAAGAGTTTAAAATACATACAAAATAGCGGAAACTCTTCAAGAAATAAAGCAATATAATTTGTTCTAATATTGTATTAGTTATTAATATTATTACAATTTATTAAGGCTAAAATCATCAAAAAGAATTATCTTAAGGAAAAAAAAAAGGAAAAAAATTAAGAGCAGAATTAAAATATCTATTAATAACTTTTAGATATAGGCTTAATATTTAAATTAAAAGTTGTAAATCTTAGAAGACCATTTGATATAATAGTTTTAGTGATTTTTTTTTTAAATCAAATAACGCTTACATATTTTGCATCTGTGGATTCTGCATGAAGCTTTGAGCCTAAATAAAACAAAAGAAAAATCCTATTTTAACAAAAAGTAAAAATTGGAAACTATGACAATAAGCATCAAAAGTAAACAAATAAGTAAACAAAACCAAAATATCTATTATTCCCTTCAAACCAAACCAATGCAGGGGGAGGGGGCATCAAATCCCAATATAACATATCACTAGAATATAACCTAAATGGTTTTAAATTTTAATTATAACAACAAAATTGAGAATTTCACATAAAAAAATCAAAATAATGTAACAAACAAACAGGAACATGACCATTAATTACCAAACCTTTACTGTCACTCACACAGAGATTACTACACTAGAATTTTATGACCTCAACTATATCTTTGTTTATGTATAAAAGTTTAAAGTGTCAGATTATAGCAACATAAATGATACCATGTTCATAACAGCAGGGTTATTAAGAAGAGCTCCTAAATCCATGCCAGCCAGAGGGTTTGCTGCATTAGCTAAAAAAAACAATAGAAACTGCTGCACATGCAATTATGTACTAATATTATTGACATTGGACAAAATGACATTTACAAATTTTTTATTTACTGTCTAGAAAAAAATTTCGTTTTACTTCTATTAACGGTTAACCAGGAATATCCCTTCCTATAATTAAAAAAAAAAAAAAAAAAAATTATTTTCCCTCTTCTCCTGGGATTCAATTTTTTTTTTTAATTATAACTAACTCTGACCAAGCACCCTCCACCACCATTTTATGTTTCAAATTCTATCTCCACCTCCCACAAATCAGCAGTTTTCCATACAATCCTTATCTCAATTACCAAAACCAGTTTTGCTCTTTGTCTAGTAAATTTAAATTGTATTTATGAGCTAGTCCAACTGGTAATCTTAATTTTTAGTACAGTTCAATGTTATTTTAGCCACCTTGATTGGAAATATTACCTTAACATGGGCAAATATAAATACAAGTTACTCACAACTTGAAACTCTTATCAACAGAATGTGAATTCAACACAACAAGATTAAACTGCTATGAAACTAATAGAACATTTTTCATTGAGTCAAAATAATTATTTAGTAGCTGATTATAATTTTAAATAAGTAACATGTCAGTTCACATGAAAAATTTGTCACGTATTTCAAATTTTTAAGTATGCAAAACCTTGTCATTAACTATTCTATAACGGTAAAATAAATAAATAAATATATTGAAGGAATAATTTTTATTTAGTAAATTTTTATTATTTTAATATTTTGAAAAGTGCTTCGTATCAAATCCAAATTAAGGGGATAAGTTTCAAAGTTATAAAAAATATCTAAATAAATAAATTTAATAAAAAATTAGACTTTTAAGAAATTAAAATTTGAAATATACTGGTTTGCAAGAAAAAAAAAAAAAAAGAAACAAAAAAAAAACTGTTGACTACTTAATTTTATCTAGGTGCAGACATAGGTAAAATTAAGTAGTATGGCCCTGACCCTAAATTTAATTTTTGATAAAAGTTATATGAATAAATAGACTAGAGGCAATCTAATTGGACAATAGTTCTTGATAATCATAAAACGGTAGGTATACCTTGTTGTGAAGTAGGTTGTGAAGCAGGTTGCGAAGTAAACTGTGTAGAATTTGAAAAAGATTGTAACTTTTCTTGAGCCATTTCCAGATTATTTATATAGGTACTGTTTGAAGGTTCAAGAGAGACAGCCTAAAAAATTTAACAAGTGTCAATGTAAGGAATCTTAAGACAAATATCAGAAAATCATAGTTTTAGGAATCTATAGTTCTGAAGTTTGAGTCTATAGCTTACTGTGCTTTAATAGCGTATGCAAGGAGATCAAGTTAAATGTATTATCAAATCCCAAATCAATAGCTCAAATTATACAAGAAGGATAAATACTTCAAAAAATAATTCGCTTTTAAAATTTTATCACTAAATGCTCTGAAATTAACCCTTTGCGTGCCATACCCAGAATATATTGAGATTTCGATGTAATAAAAATATCCTATTCCTGGAATATCTCAGGTTTCGGGTGCTTTCACTTTGAAGGCGATTTGCGACTGGTAAAAGACTTCTAATGGACTGGCGACAAATTTTATTGAATTCTCCGTAACATTTTGTTTTGGTAAAGTTCTTCAGTTTAGTAGATGGTTTGGCTGCTCAGACATTTTTAAAACATTACAAAAAAATAGGACGAAAAAAAAAAAAAAAAAAAAAAAAAAAATCAATAGCCTTAAACTTCATTTTATTGTGAATTAAATGGAAATGAGGGTGAAATTACCTTACAAGAAGGTAGTGATATTGATCTGAACCAGAAAGATGTCCTTAGTAATTTTCTTAGCCATTAAGAGGGAGTAAAGTCATATTTTTTATGGCTTTTCAGACTCTGAAAATGAGGAAAATGAAAACATTTTTTCTTCAGATGATGTTTGTTCTGCTCCAACTTCTAAAATATCTAAAAACATCCCTCCAGGTTTTCATATTAACAAATGGGTAACTGGGGATACTGTATTTTGCAATAATATGCATCCTTTACCAATATTAACAGCCTTTACAGGAACTGATTTTGAAAAGCCTGACTATCCAACTTGGATTTTTTAAATTTGTTATATGTTTATGGCTTTTTGCATTTAATTATTATAGATATGTCTGGAACAATAGCACATCTCCATAACACACATTTATTTGTATTCAATTATTCCAGAAATTGCATTTGTATGATATTTTTCGTTTTTGTTTTTTCTTAAAGATGGTGTGTTATTATGGGTGGGGCAAATTTTTTTTTTTTTTTTTTTTTTTTAAGATACAAAGATATAAATAAGCTAAAAAATGAGCCCTCATTGAACTTCTACACTTTAATAAAACAGAGATTATGACCAATTGTGTAAAGAGATTTCTTTTTTTTTTACTTTGAAATGGCTGGTCAATAGCTTCTACATAAGAATTTTGCCTATGGTGCGCAAAGCGTTAATAAGGGTTAAAATTGTTTCACACTTGCATAAAGCATTACCAAAAACTGTAAAAATTGGCTTAAAAAAAGCTAAAAGGGTCATTGAGAGATGTGTTATTACATCAATAATAAATACTCACCATTTTATAGTTTTCTACAGCTTTGTCATATTGTTTTTCATTTACATAAACCAAGCTAAGGTTAAAAAAACTAAAGTAAAAATAATGTGAGAAATGCAAATACAGGCCCACAAAGAAAATGCTATTTAAAATTAATCAAAATTAGTCTGAAATTATTTGAAAAAGTTTTCGAGCACATTCAATGAACAATTCAATAAGGAAATATTTTCTGCAAAATGATCAATAGATTTTAGATAGCATTATTGTAGACCTACTATTTATTTTTCAATTATTTTTGTAAAAGTTATTTTAGCAATGACGAGTAATTTAACTTGAGCCAAACAAACAGGGTGAACGTGAAAATGACTTTGTATGTGTGAGCCTTGAATTTCAAAGAATTTTATTGCATGAATTAGACTATCAAACCATTATAAACCACTGAAATAAGTTACAAAAACAAGCCTACCCCAATCTACCATATGCTTTACTATATGCGGGATCAATTTTTATAGCGGTTTCACAGTCCATTATTGCCTTTGCATTGTCTAGCCGTTTAGTATGTGCTGCTGCCCTAAATATGAAATTTGATAAAATAAATTGTTTAAATCTAACTGGTTCGTTGATGGATTCTCTAAGCACAAGGGTTTAGGCCAGGCGATCAATTTTTTTTCTCAGAAACAAAGAAAGCTAGAACTACTCCTGACAAGTGGAGGAAGTAGAAAGAAGGAGACTCCCTGCACTGAAACTAAAAAAAAAATAAGTCATTATTGGTTTAGGTAGTAGTCGTACTGATTGTAAAAGTTCCATTCATTTAAATAATCGTAAAAAACATTTATTGAAATACTCATTATAAATCAATGCTTAGAGATTTATTTTTAAGAAAAAAAATTAGTTTTATTCAGTGTAAATGTAAAAAACTTTATTTCTTTAATTGTTAGAACTCTACAAAAAACGCTCATCAATTTTTGATTTCCAAATTTTATTCATTTCATACAATTTTTTCCCGATTTCATGTTTTTTTTTAAATCAAGTTTAGAATAAAGTCAAAAAAGCTTTTGTATTTGCATAAAAGCTTTAACATAGTGACACATTAAATATATTTACAAAAGTTGAAAGCTTTTCTTCTAGAACCATATTTACTGTAAAAATATTAAAGATTAAACTGATCATCCGCATCAAAATTCATTTTTTTCGTATTATATTTAAAGTTCTAATCGTTCAATATTCATAACCAAGAATCTTGGAAAATGCGTTTCTAGCCAATCTAGAGATTTTCACTACACTAAATGAACAGGTAAACGGTATGCCAAAGAAACTCTGGATACGTCACTGGTTTGATATACTAAAAATTCAAGAATTATATATTTTTTTTATTTGGTTTTCAAAAAGGTTTTCTTGATTTGAAGACTAAAGCTTAGGAATCAGACTACTGATCACAACTTAAACATTTTGTTTTCTTTTTTATTTCTTAAATATTACTCTTGTTGATAGCAAGAAAACTGATGTTTTTTTTTCTTCTTTTTTTTTTTCCAAATTTTAGTTCTTTGGCATCTTACCTATAAAATCATGCCGCTTTTCAAATTTATAGTACAAAATGTAAAAAATGGTCAAATTGCAAATTTTTCAAAAATAATTTAGAGATTTATATTTTTTTTTTTTGATTAAATTGTTTCCACAATAAGAAATAAAAAAAGATTAACCACTTTTTAATTGTAATGAGCAAAAGAGAATGCCCAAATAGATAGGCTTTATTCTTGAACGTTCAAGTTTTTGCACTCTCAGTTAATATATGCAGATTCTCTTAAGATCCAGACCGCCCACAAAACTTTTTCTTAGATCAAGATATGGTAATTTGAATATTGTAAATAAATATTTTGCTTTTTAAGATTCATTTTTCTTCAACTTTTTCCACAAAGCATAGAATGCCATATTATATATTTCTCTAGTTATTGACCTAATAAAAAAGGAATTATCAATATTAAAACGCTACCTATTGCAATAATAAACAGCGTTGCTTGGATTTTCTTCGATAGCTTTTGTATAATAAACGATAGCTTCTTCGTATTGTTCTCTCTTCATATGGTCATTTCCTAATTAACAAAATATATAAGTTTTCATGCATTTTTATTATTTATATATATTATATTATATTATATATATTTAATGAATAATCATATTTATGGAGCCACGAGTATTGCAGTATCAAATATCGCAAGGTTCAGAGAGGTTTGAAAGATTTTGTTCCCAGGAAAATTGTTGAAAAAGCATATTTTTCCAGGAATTTCCCGCTGCAAAGCACACTCTTCCCAGGACAACACGAAATGTAATATTTTTTTTTCCAGGATACTGAAATTCCAAATAGCTGTTCAGTATATGGAGTAAAGTTGGCCCAAAAATATGTATCAATCTTGAATTCCTTGACCTATAATGAGTAAGTACACTGAAAATTTATAGGCATTACATTTAAACACTAACTTCAAAGCATATAGGAACAAAAAAATCATGAACATTGTTTTAAAAATAGAATCTCCAGATAACCACAACTAAAATTAATACATCATATAATAAATACACAACTATCAAAATATAATAAAGCAGTTTACTTTTGTTATAAAGGTTAATTAACTACAACATTATACACTGCAAAAGTAATGGTACCAATATCCGATGTTTTAAGAAACAAACATACTAATTAAAAAAAAAAAATCTTTTTTTTAAAAAAAAGAAACACAAAACTTGAGTTGAGTATGGACTTTTTTAAACTTTATTTTGATCTCGAAAAAATAGTTTTTATGCCTTAAATTGTGTAGTCTGAGCCAAAGAATTAAAAATATATATTAATAAATTTGTTTAATGAATTTATTTTACAAACAATTAAATAATTTATTATACAAACAAAATTTTTGGGAAAATTAGAACTCTGTTCAGCCTCATGCTTCTTATATTTATGTTTCTTCTTAAAAAAAAAAAATAATAAAATCCTTTTTATTTAAAAAAAAAAAAGAAACACAAAACTTGAGTTGAGTATGAACTTCTTTAAACTTTATTTTGATCTCGAAAAATAGTTTTTATGCCTTAAATTGTGTAATCTGAGCCAAAGAGTTAAAAATATAATATATATTAATGAATTTGTTTTACAAACAATTAATTCATTTATTTTACAAACACAATTTTTGGGAAAATTAGAACTTTGTTCAGCCTCATGCTTCTTATATTTATGTTTCTTCTTTAAAAAAAAAACATGTAACTCAACAAACTTTACAACCGCATTTTTTTACGTTTAGCTTCAAGTTTTCATTTCTTAAATTGTTGTTCTTTCTCTTTAATTTATTGCCTTCTAAAACATGCTTCGAGTTCAATTCCGATTCTTGGACATTAATTTTTAGTTCCAAAACAAGCACATTTAGGCTTACTTTTTGTGGTATGCATGTACTCTATTAAAACACCTATAGAATTACATGGTCCTGATGAGAATCTCACGCCGATAGGTTAATTGGCTATAACTATGATTTGTTTTTGGGCATTGAATTCATAAAATATATAAAATAATTTTCTTTTAACCCTATTCTAGCCTTTAGGTTTAACTCCCTGTGTACAGATGCTGAAGGTTGTGTCTGATGACTGATCCTCAAGGTGTCTGATTCTGATAATTGTCACTGGGGGTTTATACGGTGCCAACAACAACGATAGTGAACTGACTCTTATCTTTTATTGGCCATATCACGCTATAGAATAGACTAATTCTCGAGAGGGTGAAGGAATGAAGAAAGAAAATTTTTTTTTTCGGTTTATTATTGATAGATAATATTAAAATAATTATTTGATTCAACACACTATAACTTCCTTCCCACACCCACCACCACCCACAGTAACATCCTCACAACCTTATAATTTGTGGCTTTTACTTTTTTTAGGGACTCAACCAACATCGTTTTCCAAACACACCCTAGAAGTTTACTAATGGTATCACACTTTTCTTTTCTCTCAGTTCTACTTAGGTGATCATTTCACTAGTAGGCTGTACAAAAATATGTTTTTGTTAGTAAAATGATGGTAGCTAAAGCCAAACTGATTTTTTAAAAATTGAAATTTCCATATGGAACCAACTGCTTTAAATATAACTATGAAACAGATTCTGATTGTAATAAGTGATCGCTTTCTTTATTGTAAATCTATGGGTATTTTGCTGATCTATTTGCCATTTCTAGTGTCTGTGGAGTTATTTTATTTTGAATACATTTTATGATTGTCTGGCTGTTGCTTTTGCTCCAAAACATTTTTTTTTTTCAGAAATGAAATAAATCCACTAATTAGAGTGTTCATATAACAAAATTTAAAATTTCTTTGTTTCCATTACATTTCTAATTGAATGATTTGATGAAAAACTAGATAACTAGGATTACTAAAAATACTGATTTACATATATTGCTTTAACTCGGCAAAGGTTAATTTAGTTTTCAGTTCATCATTATTAATTCATTACGTATGTGACTATTTTGTGCAATAACGCATACTTGTATACTCTTTTGTGTCATAGAACGTGTCCCTTTCTGAGAGTGAAAGATATTAATTTGACTTCAGTTATTTTCATGTATTTTTATTCTGTTCACCTAGCTTTTATATTTCTGAGCAATTTCTGTGTTCATTAAATTCATGATAGCATGACAGAAAAAAAATGATCCATTGTCTAAATTTTTTGATAATGAGAAAAAACTGAAATGGTTGCTGTTTCCTTTTCCATTTTCACTACAAGGAATATCAGAAAATATTTTGACCAGCCATCATGCTAACAATATTGTTAACTTAGCAAACAAACTGTCGGTTGAGAACTGGTTTGTCGTGAGGAAATTATTGATAGGATCATAAAAAATTTTAAAATATATTTTATAACAAAAACAATAAAATAAAATGCAATAAAAAAATATCTATTGAATGTCTAATAGCTATGTTAATTGATTACTCTTCCACTGTTTTGTCTTTGAAAAGATAAACATAAGATAGATATTTAATCTTTTTCAATGAAATAATACATTTTCTCTGTCTAGCTGCTTTCTATGTAAAAAAACTTAATTTTTTGAAAAATAATAATACATATTTTTCTAGATATATTTCTCAGAATTCAATAATCTATCAAATGAACTCAAGGTAGATTTAGAACATATTTGATAGATGAAGTAGGACATTGTTCACCTATATTATGGCCATCAAGTCAACTAAAAAGGGTTGTTAAAAGTGCCATGTCATCAGAAACACTCATCTAAGTTGAATTCGCAGAAGCAAGTTACTGATTAGGAAAACTTCTCAATGAAATGTAATATAAAAAACCAGACTAACATAGAATACCTCACATTGAATGATATACAGATAGTCACCTATTATATGATGCTCTATTATTATTATCACTCAGACCAATTAGAATTTAGACTTTGCAACAAGATCGGTGAATTGAGAGCAATGATAGAGTGAAAAGAAATAACAGAAGTTTATTGGATTGACAGTTTTTACAAATAGCCAATTCACTAAATCAGGAGCTCCCTCACGACTACTGTTAAAGGCATCTAGATACAAGACTCCTTCATCAATCAATACAATAAAATTAAAAATTATTGTTTTCAAGGGAAAGTGGTTTAATTGGCTGTTGGTGACTGATTTTGTTTTAAAAGCTGTACAGTTTAGATTGATGAATGCTCGAGTTAATTCTTCCATCTCAAGAAGGTAGAAGTGGATAGATACAGGTTACCGGGAAGATAACTTGGATATGCAGAATCTAGTGGTCACAGCAAGACAATTAAATAAGATAAGCAATTAAATTAAAAAAAGAAAAAAGGTGAGAATGCTAATATCTCTTTTCTATTCTAGTGTGTGGTGGGACTTATTCTCACTCTAGTGTAAATATAATATATTGCCCTGTTGTGTTTACCTTGGTGTGCTGTCAACACTACATATATACATTTACAAAAACTATGACCTACAAACATACTACTAATCACCGCTTTTGATTATACTCTGCATCTTGTACTGGCAAGAATAATAATTATACCAGGTAACAATATTCGTTATATTAGTACCGTGTGAGACAAATAACGAAATTATTGTATCAAAAGATCCATTTGGCATGTTCAGCATTTAAACTTTCATCAAGCGACACCACTTTTCACATTTTCATCTAGCATAATCTCGAAATATGGAGCAATACCAAAGTTCTGAAGATACCATATTTAATTAGGACCCATTTGAAAAGAGTGTGAAATTGAGCTATCGGGAAACATGGCTTAGAATAATGAAGTGATACCAATGCTTGTATTATTAGAAAAGCCAGCCACAACTTATTTCAGAGTCCACCTAACTTCTGTCTTTGTTTTTTTTTTAATTTGTAACCACGAGTTCTCAAGAAGATTGACCTAATATGTTGGAACCGGTATTGAAAAATTTGAATCCGATGGAATCATTCTGGTTACTTTGGTGGTGGAATCTGCAGCTTTAAAAAATCACTGACTTTTTCATTATTTCAAATATGATTTTCCCCTGCCTCATGAGACACAAAATCTAGCTTTTTTCGGTTGGACTATTTGAATTTGTCAACTTTTTTGAAAAACAGTCAGCCTTTTTCTTATTATTTATTTATCTTGTTACCTAAAATAATAATTTAATTAATATAACTTTGAGCTAAATATCAGCATTGCAACATTCAGTCATCAACTCTGAAATTAATGTAGATAATAAAAATCAAACACATAAAAACATTATGCTCCTAAATTAAAATAGTATTGCTATGTGGAAAATTAACCTGTGTACTATTGCCTCACATCATGGCATATCTAAAAAGGCATTTGAACATAAACAGTTACAAATTTGTTTCACCAAAAAAAAAAAAAAATTATATGACAAATTCCATTTTCCAGGACATTTCCAGGACAAAAAGACTCTTTCAGAAAATTTCAGACATTCCAATGTTTTTCAGGACATTCTTAAAAGAAGTCCTTTTTTCAGGTATTCCAGGTTTTTCAGGTCTACTCGGAACCCTGCATCAACATGAACGGCTAGACATACCAAAAACAAAATATCAATTGGTAAAACATGTAAAATAGTTTTACCAACAAATAACTGAAAATTTAAATCGTTTTTATAGCAAATTTTGAAGGTATAGGTTGAAAACAAACAAATTATTTATGAAAATTAACCTTGAGTCTTTAAATTTTCAGCCAAATCGTTATCTATCTGCTTGGATGGTGGATCAACCTAAAATTGAGAGTATGAAATTTAATTCAGAGAAAAATTTGCAGTTACCTTGAAGTACTAGTAAGTTGGTTGATTTGAGAAATTTAATTTGCTTTTTTAAAAATCATTAATATTTGAAAAATTTGTCATGCCTGTTTTAAAAAATTATTTTCTCTATTATGAGATAAGAAGATTAGAAATCAATATGGAAAAGTAATTTAATAGAATAAAATACAAATAAAGAAAATCAGAAGAATGAAAAAAATCAGAACACCAAGCAGGTTTTATATCCACGTTCTTATAATGCTTCCTATTATTATTATATAGATATTTTTAGATAAAAACAATTAAATATAGAAAAAGTTTTTTCACATATGAATTTCTGCTCCTGAATATATATTACTAAATTGCGATTTTTTGTATTTCTTACAGCTCATATATTAAAAAATTATAACAAACAAAACACATATTAGGAAACCGAAGGCATTTGAATTTTCAATAACAAAAACAATTAAAATAACACTTTAAAAATTTGATTAAAAAACAAACAAAATAACCTGTTCAGATTTTGAATTAAATATTTCCTGTAAATCAACATCACTTGAAGCTACTGCACCTTCCAACCCGTATGCTGTTTCAATACATTGAATTGCAACTGAAAGTTAAAATCGCAAAAAAAATCAACTACAGTATAGTATGGGGGATTAATTAAGAACGTACCCATTAGGACTCATATTGTGCTTTAGTTCGTTTCGTGTGAACTGACATAAAATTAATTTTGTGGTCTGATTCCATCAAAATAAATTACAATGTTTAATTTTTATTGCATAATTGATCGCATTGATAATAATAGAGTAGGCAATGGATGACTAATTAATGTGTGTTATGTGGTACTTAGTACCACATAACTACTTTTAACACAGTTAAAGCTTTATGTAGTAGTACCACATAAAGGAGGGAGGATAAAATATAGGTATATAAAAATGCTTTCACATACGTACAAATGAGAAGGAAGGGGGTAGAAAATCACTGCTTTCGTGTGTAATTAATAAATGGATATCCTATTATAGATTATCTATTCATAAGACAAATTAGCAAATGTACATTGCAACATTATTTTGCATTTAAAAATGTTCAATTAAAAACAGTCAAAATTAATCAAAAAATTCATGAAAACATCTTGCCTCAAGTAGCTTTCCGCACTAATTTCCAACAAAAATATATCTCTGGTTGGAGGAGCCTAACCCTAGGGGTATCAAGATAAATTACCTTCTAATCCCTCAATACCATCACCATCAAGACATTGGTTTTCAACTTCTGATTTTAAAAATCTAATAATAGCCAAAGCTAAACTTCTTTTTTTGTCCATTTTATAGATTTAAACCTAAATAAAATATTTATTTATCTAATATCAAAAGTTAGGATACAAAAAAAGTATATAATAAATAAGTTAAATATTTTGCTCAATGTGTTAAATTTTGAAAACAAATTGGTACCAATTTCTGTGACTTCCTTAAAAATATAATGGTATTGAAGATTTTAATTCAAGAAAGTAAAGATACAAATAAAAATACAACTTGAATTTCTAGTCAAAATTTAGCAAGTTTTACGCTATAGCCTCAAGGCTTTATAGTATTTTGAGGTTATACATGATTTATGTTAAAATATACATTTGCACATATAAGTCATTTTATATCCCAATTTGATTAGAATAGAATAGACCAGGGCTAAAAAGAAACAATAAAGAATAAATAACGTTTTCAATAATGCTTTTAGGCTTACATAATTATGTAGATTACTTATATTATATATATAATTATATTATAATTGTATATAATTGTATATTAATATAGTTGTATTTTATTAATTTATCATTAATTATAATAATTATTAATTTTAATGTGTTTGACAATTTAAAATCTAGAATAATATAGAAATAAAATATAGAAAAAATTTTTTTGGAAAATTCTGGCTTTTTGACCTGGCCAGTTTATATTTATTGCTAAGGATCTCCAGCACACAAATTTTCTTGTTTTAAATTGTTGATTTTTTTGCATTATATAATAAGTCTGTTGTTGCTTAGCATCTTCATATAAAGGTATAAACATTTCTTAGTCTTATTGTTGTGCATTCTTATATGCAGCAAGGATGAAAGTCATGGTTTTTTTTAAATCTGGAAAAATCACATCCCATCCCCTCCCTTTCCTCTCCACTCCCATTCAGTGCCCTCCCCTTTCAAGGATTAGTGGTTTGTCTATTTCAAATCGCTTTCTCTCAAACATCATGTCTGGGAGAAATAAAGACAAGAGAACTCATTTAAAACATGATACAAATGACAAATAAATAAAAGATAAAAAGTTAACACATCTCACCTTTTAATAAAATAAAAAGATGGCATGTGGAACGTGATTTATTTTAATCAAAATATGCAAAAATATTTTCTACAGATAAAATGAAAGGATGAGGAATTAGCATAGGTATAAATGACTTTTTTAAGGCTTGTTTACTTTAACAACACTATACCCCGTGTTGGCCGCTTAAATACACATAGCTAAGCAAATAAAAGTAAACTTTCTTCTTGATCATAATTTATTTATTTAATAATATAACCAACATAGGATATAAATGGAAAAATATTACTCTAATAATAAGTTTGGCATTATTATTGAATTTATTATGTTCTAACATTATTCCATTTATCAAAAACAAATCTGCTAACCAATAACGAAGAACACCTTGTTTATAGTTTTATCTAAAGTACTCAAATTTTAAAAGGTAAAAAAAAAATTAAATATTTAATCTTTTTCGATAAAATAATACGTATTTCTTCTAGCTGTTTTATTAACAAAAAAAAATTTTTTTTTAATCTTTTGCGAAATAATAAGGCGATAGTAATTTGATTTGGTGTTTTACAGATCCGACTGAGCCTCTTTCCAGCAAAATTGATAAAAAATATAAAATTTTGTTTTTAAATTATATAAGGTTTTTAAAAACTGCGCTCTTTATATAAATACTTTTTACAATAAAATCTATAAATAAGAAAAACTATAAAGCATAGACATGAGTAGAAAATAAACCTTGCTTTCTTTCCATAAAATATATTTTGTGACAACAGCAACAAAAAAAAAAAAAGCATTTCCACATTTGTTTTTTTGTTTTCTCGTCACAAGATGAAGTTTATGGAAACAAAAAATGATCAAAGTTTTATCAAAACGCTAATGAATTTCTCTTATACCTAAGACTGCTATGAAAACAAAACAAACATTTTGAAAATTTAATAAATCATTCGATTCCCAGAAAACATATCACTTAAAAGTTAAAAATTTTTGCTAAGTGGATTGTTTCTAAAAGCAATTGAAAATGCAACGTTAGGACATGTATGCAATGTTAGCTATGATAACCACAGTAATTTGAATCGTAAATAATAAAAACACAAATTAAAAAAAATTAAACTATTATTCACTTTCAGCAGTTGAAAGTGATCTGTTTTTGTATGCTGACGATTCTTGCCTTGTATTTCAATATAGCAGAGCAAAGGAAATAAAAAAACAGTTAAATAAGGACTTTTCAAAGCCATGTGACTGGTTTGTTGATAATAAACTAAGCATTCATTTCAGCGAAGATAAAACTAAAACTATACTTTTTGTAAGTAAATACAAATTGAAGAAAACTGAAACTCTCGACATCAGTTAT
>JAUZNK010028141.1:0-17500 GCA_035046665.1 Euphysa ruthae
ATCAAAAGCCCAGTCTTTTCCAGCGAAGGCACGCAAAGGTTTTAAAAATATGTATATATATATATATATATATATATATATATTTCAGTTATCAGCTGTTTATCAATTATATGTATCCTATACCTTGTACATGCGTTTTATACAATTTGCATGGACAATACGCGGGGCTCCATTTTTTAATCCTGGATTTAATTTAATTTGTAGATTTACAGTTTTTTATAAAATAAAGTACATTATTCCATATTAAAGGTTAAAGATATCTTCAGGAAGATTCTCCCTTTAAAACATGTTTAATTAACGGGATCTCCAATTCTGATTGGAAGCAAGTTTTAGATATGTCTGAGTTTCATCTTACAAAGATTTCGCTTACCACTGATAGAGAAAAACATTCAATAAATGTATAAACCTCTAAAGCTAATAGTTTTTTATTTATATGGTGGATTGAGGTAGATCCATTAAATTGTAACAAATTTTAAATGTAGATATTTCGTCATTATAAACTAATCGCAAAGTTCTTTCATGCAGGTCCAGATATTATGAGATGGTATTTGTCCTCATTTAGTTTCATATTATCTGGAAACCATTCTATTGCTAACAAACTGTCATGTTCTAATAATAGTAATGATAATCTTAATAAAATCTTAATAAAACGAATTGAGATCATAATCACACGCATCAAACGTTGTATCGTCTGCAAAATTACAAGCATCAACTTCATCATATATAAAAAATGAAAATAAATCTTTAAATAAATTTTAAATAATAAAGAGAACTAAACTCTTTGTATATTTTTGTTCTTTGCCATCTATTTCTTATATAATATTTTATTAGTGACAGAGCGGCTTTATCAGATCCATAAGCATTTAATTTTGCGGTTAATAGATTATGGTTTAATCTATCGAAAGCTTTTGATAGGTCCATTAGAACAGCTCATGAGTATCCATTTTTACCTAAAAAATTTTTTCATTTTTCAATCATTGCAGTTAAAGCATGTTGAGCAATATACCTTTTGCTGTACCCACATAAATAAGGAGATAAAAACTTATCAAATTAAGACCCGATTTGCTTTTGTATAATTCTTTCATATACTTTAGATACAGCAGGAAGAACGCATATTATCTATATTTTTGAGCATTAGTTGTTTTGCCCTTTTTAAATACATGAGTGACATTGGGTAGTTTTAATTTATTTGGAAGCGTAGAACTTGTTATGGAATCATTAACTAAACTTAATAAAATAGGTGAACACTCTGAAAAAGAACCTTTAAGTACTTTAGTTGGTATATTTTTAAAATTACGTGCTTTATTGGTACTAAGAGAATTTATTTCTTGCTCTATTTCTTTTAAACAAACATAAGAAAAAGAGAACATGTCCATCTTATATTGAAACTTTTCTTTGATTTTCAGAATACTTGGGTGACATTCAAATTTTTCAATTATTTCAAGTTATGAGATCACTTTTCCGAGATTATTCATTCGATAATAACAATGTATTTGCCTGTATTCCCAAATTTTCGACATAACTTAGGAAGAAATTCATCGAATTTCTAATTAATCATCCGATATTATATCGTTAAAGTAATGCTCTTTTTTTGTTGCGCTTTTATCTGACAAAATAGGTTGAACAGATTTCCAAAATTTCTTGTTATTAGTTATATTTTTAAGATTTACTATAGAAGTGTTTCCTTTCTTATATGACCACCTACTTATAAAATTCTTTTGCTTTTTGTACACTGATTCATTAAATTTACTTTTAGTGTTACGCATCTTTATGAATAGCTCAGAGCTTTTCATTGTTGCTTTCCTCAGTGCTTTTGTTGTGTTTTTTACTTGATTTGACCTTATTAATTTCTTTTTCAGAGAGGCATGTTTATTTAAAGTCTCAAGAAACCTATGTTCAAATTTTTCATATGTTTTCTTCTCTATACTTGTTAATTTTTGTTTTAATTCCAGTTTGAATGTAACAGAATCTAATTTTTTGTAGTTTCTACAGTATTTCCTTAGGCATTGGTTTTTGAAAAGTTGTTTCATCATTTCATAAAAATCAGAAAAACCTATTGATAAAACTTTGGAGCTTTGGAAACTGTTAACTCTGTCAGAAAAAGATATATGCAACTTGGATTTAGAGGATTTTTAAAACATGCATTTTCTTTTATTAAACTTTTTGCTCCATGCTTATAAAGAAATTCTTGCATAATATTTTCTGTAATTTCAGAATTAAAATTACATTGAGTGAAATCACTTTAGGTTTTTTTTTTTTATCTTTTATTTTTTGGCCAAAAACTTAACAACAAATAAATAACATATATAACATAAATAACATATTTTCATTGAATATCGTCATATATAATTTAGATTTTGTTTTAATGAAAAATATTGGCTCCACAAATTGACAAAATGACAGAATCTCATGTTTTAGCATATCTCTACGAAGAGTATGTTAATATTACATAGTATTAGTCAAGAAATATAAATTTTGCTTGATCTTTATGAGCATATATATTTTCTAGTGATAGCATAAAATCAGATATTTATAACATGATAGATTGAATTATGATTTGAGATGCCACTGTTGAAGTCTCACCACAAGTGCAGTTACTGGTGCTGACATACATATTAAATCAAATTTACATTATTGACCCAAAAAAAAATCTATAGTTCTGTGCAGCAAAAAATCTATTTACTAAACCTTTTTCATTTAGAAATAGGTTATATACTCTCTCCTCCAAAAATTGTGCTCAAAAAATCTTCAGCCACTCATTACTAAAATTGCCAAGCAGTAACTCAAAATATAGACACAGGTGTGGAGAACAAGTTATGTAAAATTTATATTGATTTTTTTAAATGTGCATATTTATTTCTTAGAAAGGGATTCCAGGAAAACAAAGCATCTAAACCTAGGATTGTGAAGACTACGTTTTATAAATTTCCTAGAGATAGTGATCCGGTTGATCAGGAACATTGCTTGAAGCTTCATAGAGAGGCCTCTGCTAATGTTGTCCAAAAGCAATTGTTAGAATCAACTGTTATTAAGCCATTCATTAAGGTAATTTAATTATTTTGATTTAGAGCAATTCTATCAAAAATTTCAGAAGTCTATCAGGAAAAATAGATGTTTTTTCAGTTGTAATTCAAAACACGTATATATTTTAAACATAAAAAATAAAAAAAATTGTTTTTCAAGTTTCTTTAAAAGAATATAAAAACAACAAAATGTCATGCTGTTTATAAAAGTTAAATTAATTTTGCAGACTTGACACCATAATTTGCTCACATGCCACATGCAATCTTATTGGAGCAAATAAATTTGATAAAATAATTGCATTTGAGCCTTTTGAATAATTATTATAATACCCTAACCACATTTTCATTGAAATAAAGATTAAGGCAGAAAATGGTTAAATAGTTGAAGTTTAACGTATATTTAATGCGTATCCAAGGTTTTCACAAAAGACAGTTAAACCACAAATATAAAACATCTGCATATTAACCCTTTAACCGTAACTGACGTACCTTTACGTCAGTCCCGATCTTGCAAAAATTGTTATTGACGTGCTGTTATGCACACCGACTACTACAACTTTAACAGCCAAATTGGCAATCGGCAACACAACCTTCTCTAATAATTTTTTGCAACTTTCTAGCCCAGGCTTGTTGCAATGATTTAATCAGAACTGAAGATATTGCGTAAATTTATATTGGTAAAAAATTGGTAAAAATATTTTTAAAAATGGCGAGTAACAGCGGCTCAAAAAGAAAACTTTCATGAAAACACACGTGGAGCAGATGAAGAAGCTGATATTGACGGTATCACAAAACCGAAAGCAAAATCGAAAAAGAAAGTTAAAAGTCAGTATGAAAATGTTGAATGGCAATCTGCTAGATAGAATAACTAGACATAAATTCACTAGTGATAAGTGATAACCATGTCAGTGAAATTACGAATTGTGACCCAATGGAAAATTTTGAACTCATTTTGACGAACGAGTTATGTGAATACATTGCCTCACAAACAAATTTGTATTTTAAACAGACATCATTGGAAAAAAGCTATAGGAAAAGCTCTTGAATTCTGAAATACATATATAATTATGAACTTTTCACATCTCGTGACATTTGTTTGTACATTGCCACTGTTATTTCCCATGGTATTATTGCATAGCCACATTTGCACATGTAATACACAAATAGCAAATTGTTCGAAACTCCAGGATTCAGGAAAATCATACAACAAAATTAACCAATTTTACTGAGCAAATTTTTACATTTTGTTGATATTGGTGAACTTGGTGAAACTTACGTAAGGGATGCAAAAATTATGCATGTTTATGAGTACTTAATAGGGTGTTGGAATGGTCTTGTAGAACTTGGACATGATATTTCTGTAGATGAATCGATAAAGTAGATAAAAATTTGTTTTCTTTCATCATTTTTTTTTTTTGGGGGCATTTTTTGGACGTCCATGGCAACAAAAGGGACCTGGATACGCCCATGGGTTGTGGTAGAAGAGTTTGCTAAAAAGGAGAAAAGCTTATGCAAGGGTTAATTATTTCATTAAATTTTCCAGATTCAAAATGCTCTTGAGAAACAGATATCAAGCATGACAAGAGTGATGCAAAAAGCACACAAAGTCGAGAAAGAGTTTGTTAAAAGCAAGACAGATGTTGATGAGTTGAAAGAAAACTTTGCTGCTATAAACCACAATAAGTTATGTGAAGATAAACTTGGTAGGGTCCTGAATGAAATTGAAAGTTTAAAAGAATGCTGTCAAAAGGTAAATGATGTTTTGAATATTAATATTAGAGTAAGTTTCTTAGTAAAGAGTTAAATATTTTGTTTTTAAAATTTTTCATTTCAAGTGCTTGTGCTCAAAAGGATCAAAATTTTGTTAATAATTATGCTTTTGCAGTTTTCTTTTGGAATTAACAGATTTTGTGACACTTTTTTTCATTGTGTGGAAGTTCCGACTGCTAGTATGAGATTTGGATTAAAAACAGATCAGATTCAGACTAAAATCCTGACCAAAATTTATCAATGTTTATGTATTTTTCTCTTTGCTCCCATTGCAGCCAATTGTGTTGATTAAGATCATAAAGATCAGTAAGATCTTTTATGATGACACACAATTCATATTAAGTGTTTCTGAGAGCCTTTTCTTTTGACTTTCATTTATACTCATTGAAAATTCTTACAAAAAATTAATTTTTGGGAGACTTTAAGTTGTTTCGCCTTTGTACCCAGATAGCTCAGTTGGTAGAGCATTTGGCTCCCTCCCAACTACAAGATCAGTGGTTAAAATTGTTATTATTAATTCATATTTTTTGCTACAAAAATTTTCTGTGTAAATAAAAACGTACATAAATTTTTTATAAAAATATATCTAAAAATAAACTTTTAAAATTGTTCTTATTTACCTAACTGTATAATTTCAGTCAAAGCACGGAAACCTCGTAGAAGACTGATAAACTGCCTGACTTTGCTTTTGATAATATTCTATGAGTTGTGTTTTGTTTTTACCAATACAAAAAAAGATATTAAAAGAACAATTTAAAATCACAAGAAGAAAAATATATGACTTTTGTTTCTTCTTAAAAGAAAGTTTTTTTTTTTTTTTGATTTCAGAGATACTAGGGTTAATAAGAACAATTTTGTTCCACAGATGAGGGTCATAAAATGCAATATTCTTGGTGCTTTGTATTAATTCTAAAACTAATTATTAATTAATTCTACTAATAAATGACGTCTTAGAATATATTTATCTGCTGGTTTCAATGTATATAAATTTTTAAAAATTCTGGTGATAAAGTTTTGTATACATTTGAAGATCAAAGTAAGAGTTTGAAAGATGTTAAGCTCGTATACATTTAGGATATTCATTTCATTAAACAGTTTTTGCGTGAGTTGAGCGGTTTTGGTAATTGATCAAACGAACAACGTGTTTTTGGTGACGATACAGAGTTTCTAGTTTAGATTTATGAGTGCTGGCTCAGGTTATGCTCCTATAATTTAAATAACTATGTACAAATGCCAAATAAAGCTGTTTTAGTAGTGATTTATTCAACATTGGTCTTGCCTTATATAAGATCTCAATGTTCTTCTAAATTGTGGAGAATACTTTTGAAATTTGAGCTTTCCAGTTTAGATTTTCGTCAATCAATATACCAAGAAACCTTGTTACGCAATCTCATTTAATTATTATGTTATCTCAGCTTAAAATCGGTAAATCATTTTTGATGACATTTTTATTTTTGTTATAATAAAAAAAATGTGTAAAATTTTTTGGCGTTTACAGATAGTTTGTTTGCCTTAAACCAGGTTGAAATGATATTGTTATTAATATTATTCATTTTGCGAATAAGTCATCTAAATTTTTTTCAGATAAAAAGAAATTTGTGTCGTCAGCAAAAATTGCTGCTGATAATTTAGAAGATATAAGCAGTATGTAAATCGTTTGCATAGGTTAAAAAGAGCAATGGATTTAGTACGGATCCTTGAGGAACCCCACATGTTATATCACAAAACTCAGTAAAACTGTCATAACGGATGAATTGTTTTCTGTTTGCTAGATAACTTTTAATCCATTTATATTTGGTTCCCCTGTATGATTTTTTAGTAAAATAGAATATGAGTTACAGTGACGAATGCGTTTTATAGATCATTAAAAACTCCTAGTGTCATTTCCTTTTTAGCAAAAGCATTAGTTATTTCATTCACAAGTTGCATTATTGCATGTTCAGTGGATGTGTTCTTTTGGAATCCAGACTGTTTTTTGAATAATACATCTTTTTCGTTAAAAAAAGAGGAATTCTATTGTAAATAATTAATGGCAAACTATCGCTTTCATTATTCTAGCTTCACATCAAAGTGCCGACTTTTATGCAGAAATTTTTGTGCAGAAGATTATAACTTGACTGATTTAAAAAAAAATTTTTGTTTCAAATTCTTTTTTAAACAATATATCAACAGATAAATCTAAATGAAGTCAATTGTGTTTAGCGGAGGATTGAATTGAATTGCTGGCAGAGGCTGTAAGAAAGTATCCAGCAATGTATGATAAATGTACAAAAGATTATAGAGGTAGGAACATGAATAGAAACGCTTGGGAGTAAGTTGCAGAGTCACTGGATTTTATAGAAAATGGTATTATAATTTTTTTCTAGAAACTTTTAGATTTTTTTTTAAAACAACTATATTTAAATGTTTTTCGCCCTGCAACACCAGTCTATCCTATAATATAGATCGTAACGAAGGTAAACTGTATTTTTCCATCAAATTTTTACCAGTATGAAAACAAAAACCTGCGCGAGGATGAAAACAAAAACCTGTTATCAGTTGTCCTTGATGTTTTTTTCAGGTGATAGAGCAAAATCCATGTTCGATAATCTAAAGAAAAGATTTTCAAAAAAAAAAAAAGTTTACTAAAAAAGTTAATCAATCTGGGACTGCCACCGCAGTTTTTGAAAGAGCAAAGAAGACTTTTATAGAGTCATAATTTTTTACTTTGCCTTTAAGAATATGTAGTTGGTCGAGCTTCAATGTCTCATGTAGATACAGAGGAAGCCGAAACTAATCCCGTCTACGAGAGGGAAGATGAAGATGACTGTGATAATCAGGATAATTTTGAATCTGAAGTTGAAAAAATATGCATAGAATACTGCCATTCCCCCTGAACAATGTTGTTTTATTGTTGCTGGTAGTGTTGTCCTGCCTAAAACAAACCAAATCGTCATTAAACATTTTTCAAGGGGAAAGTAGGATAATGTTTAGGTTTGTCTACAATACCATATTCATGATTGTCTGAATTTTGACATGCAGTTTGGGTAAAATATATTAGAATAGAAAGTTTCTTTTTTTTTTATCGGTTTACACGTTAGAGTTAGAATAATACTTAATATTATTTTGTTCCGTACCAATAATTTAGGCCTCTTCTGTCTTACATTCATTACCTCATATGTTTGGGGTATTAAGGTGAAAATGCATAGAGGGATAAATAATAAAACGTGGCTTAGTTGATATTTTGCAGAGTCAAAGGTTGATAACCAGCGCGTAAGTTAGACTTTAATACACTTATGGTCTTGCGAATCACAACACCTGGAAGTGATATATGGCGGGGAATACGGTGTAGCTAGGAAACTGATTATTTTAAGAATGATGATAGCTCTGCAAACTTCAAGTTACCTAGCTGAAAATGATTTAACTGTTGGTAACTATATTTTTGTGTTACTTCACGTTCTGTTGTTAAAGTGTAATTTACACGCCGGTTATCAACCTTTAATTCTACAAAATATCAACATAGTCACGTATTACTTAATTATAGTATTATTATTTACTTATCTCTGAATGTATGTTCACCTTATTACCTCCCAAACATAAGAGGTAATGAATGTATGTTCACCTTATTACCTCCCAAACATAAGAGGTAATGAATGTAAAACAGACGGTGACTAATTTATCTTTACGGGATAAAATAAAGTAAGTGTTACTCTAACTCTAACACGTAAAATGATACGAAAAAAAGAGGAACTTTCTATTATTTTCTATTTATCCAACGGTTTACACGTAAACCGATACAAAAAATGAAACTTTCTATTATAATCTATTTTATTCAATGGTTTACGCGTAAACTGATACAACATAAGGGACTAACAAGGTAGTATTATAAAGTAGAACAAAAAAAACGTGTCTAATAAGCGCTAATAATCTTTCACTACATCTTCAAAAAGGCTTTTTATTGTTAAATTTAAAACCAGTTAATAGAATACTATCCAGTGAATGCCAGCGAGCAAAAAAAAAAAAATGTTTGCAAATTTCATGTCCCCCTTTTTAATTTTTTTTTTTTTAATTCAGACAATCATTGAATGTTGCATGATGATTTGGTTTGTTTTGGGCAGGACAATATTACCAACAATAATAAAACATTGTTCAAGGTGAAAGGTGGTAATCTAAGGGTAGTGTATCCAAACTAATCTACCCACAACTACATAATTCATGCCTCTATAATGTTTTTTTTTTTGTAAAGATGTTGATAGAGATTAATATGTTCGTGGTGTTGATCCACTTAACTTTACGTTTCTTAGGTGGTGCAGGTTGACTCAAACTAATTTAGGTTAAATTAATAAGATTTTGGTTGATTTTTTGGTTATCTTTTGTTTGCGCAATAGAATTAATTATATCAGTCTGAGCAGTCTCACATGTTTTATTTTTTTTTGTTTTATTATCATGATCGAATAAATCAGGCAAAGTAATTTCGTCTAATTGTCATCATTTTTGAAACGAATTTTGCATGATTCCTTTATCGAAAATAGGAAGAACTGGCAATTCGAGGTTTTCAGCAAATATAACCTTTTCGATTAGTTTAGCCTTTCTACCACCACCTCCACACAAAGGAACACCTCTTTCATGTAAAAACTTCTTTAGATCTTCGATTTCCATTTCTGTCAAACTTCTTTAGTAAAAACCATGATGAAAGTGTAATTTTTTAATAAAGTTTGCCAAGTAAAATATGCTGTAACTTGTACAGCCTTGATTATCTATAATTTTCGCATGTTAGCCATTTTAAAAGTTTCATCAAGCCTAACGTTCTGGCCCAAAATGATATCGTTTAGTAAATGATATTTTCCACCTTTTCTCATGAACTTATGTTCCGATTCTCCACTAATTTTTTTATAGATGCAGAAATTTGTTTGTAGAGTTTTAATTTATATGATCTGGTAATATTTGGAAAGTTAGTCTGCCAACAAATGCTCCCCATTTATATTCAGCCTTGAATAAATAGGGAGTTTTAGTGACAACACTGACTTATTTAGACTGAGGTCTTCTTTTGCTAGCGCTAATATATGATAATGAAATTTTAGAAATTTGATACAGAAAATAAAATGGATTCTGGTTGTTTATTTGTAATACAGAACGTCCAGAGGGTAGTATTGCTAGGTTACATAATTATATTTTAATGGTTTAATGTTTAAAAAAAGTTCTCTTGGAC
This sequence comes from Euphysa ruthae, assembly GCA_035046665.1. Classification (NCBI taxonomy): domain Eukaryota; kingdom Metazoa; phylum Cnidaria; class Hydrozoa; order Anthoathecata; family Corymorphidae; genus Euphysa; species Euphysa ruthae. The sequence goes on from JAUZNK010028141.1 coordinate 9,982, forward strand.
TTCTTATAATAAGTTTTTAATTAAACCATGTGTTTTAAAGGCTATATTTCTTTACTAGGAGCAAAGTACCTAAAATTGCTCAAGGGAATTTCAGTTTTTTTAAAAAAAAATTTGATTTCCTACTTATAAGGGGGCAGAAACTATGAGCCCTAGATACGCACTAGTTATTAGCAATATTTTAAGTTTTTATAAAATCCGATTTGTGGGTTTAACAATAAACTTGAGCGCCAGAACTTTTATCACATATTCATATTACAAAAGTTATTCCGACGACGAAGGAAATAAAGTTATCTATTTAGTCGAGATTGGCATATCTATGTTATTAAAGGACAAAACATTTTGTTCATGCTGAGGCATATTGAATACTTCCATTGTTTATCATCCTATCTTTCAATTGAAACCTTCCGAATAACATTAATTATGCATAAAAATATTTTGATATAATATACTACTAAGTGGATGATCCGATGTTTTATGAGTTATTGTTTTTATATCAACATTACAGAACAAACGTCACATGTTTTAAATATTTGTTCTGGCGGTGTTATTTGCATTGTCTCCATTCACTTCATTTTAAATAAGCAGGGAAGGAATGTTATAATAATATAAAATTTTTATTGCGTCATCATCTGCTTTGTTGCGAAGATTTGTGCTTGCGTGTATATATAATGACTTTGGAAAACCCAATCAGGACATCAGGGAAATTATGTATACAATTTTTTATAAGAAAACAAAAGCTTGAACCATTCAGAAAATAATAATATATCACAAACTCACAGTTTGAATTTTTTTTTGAGTTTTCTAAGAATAGGTGTTGTTAGCGTTTTCGTTAATTATTTGTTTGAAATAGTAGTGTTAAAATTTTTATATAAACTTAAATAAGGCCAAATTTTTAGAAAAGGTGAGGGCTTGAATATTTTGGAAAATAAAAAAATAAGGCTATGGAGTCGAGATTCCTGGTTCTTTTATTTAAAAAGTGTTTCTGCGTGTTAAAATATCATTCAATGGTAAAACCCCATCAATTTCATCATGATACTAAATGTCAAACTCATGGGAAACACATGTAGCTCAGGAAATACCTAAAACTTAGAATCATATTAAGCTCTGGGAAAACTTATCTAAATTTGATACAAAAAAGTACCAAACATTGCATTACCTTTTCCAAGAAAAATTTCTTAATCTTGACTGTTTGGAAATATTTTCAGATTTATAGATTATCTAAATATGTTTAATGGCGATGGATTTAATGATAGATATTGCAGAGAAATTTATCCAGTCGTACTGGGTCTTTAAGAATAAAATGCAACTGACTCACGTGTTTCATTTTTAATTTAGATATTTTAAACGTTAATAAAAAGTTGGGAAATAAAATAACTTATTTTTCGATCGCCTGTTTTTCATTCCTTACTAACACCAATAAACCATCCAAAGTTTTAAATCGTTGGATTGAGCTTAACAGAATATGTAAAGCAACTTCTAATTTTGATGATTCTATTGTGCTGGTAGCATCAGTCTCTTTAGCGATTCGTGTAATAAATCAGGCTCGAAATTTCCGATTTAGTAATTGATGAGGTTGTTAATAGAGCCCAAAGCATTTCTCCGCCTCTCTACCTAAGTGTCTCTCTTCTCCCTACAGTCTAGATACTTACAAAAAAAGCTTATGCTAATAGAATCCAAATTTTAATAAATGAACTCATGTTAATGGAACCAAGTTTATAATCTTGAATAATGTATGAAGCTCATACATACACATGCATCCTGAGATTAAAGAGAAAAACAAGAGAATTGATGAAGATTCCAAAACTCTTTTTATATCAATTTTTTTTGAAGTTGGCACTGCATTTGAAAAATATGTATATTATATACTATATTTGGTATTGGTCTTATTCTTTGTAAGCCTACCAGCAGGTTAACAGCTTTGGCGTTTAAGTTGGGATTGTTTAATAGTGGGTTTATCTGCGAATTAATATGTTATGACTCTGTTTTGTAAATTGGGTCAAGCATAAAGCAAATAGAAGGGAGTTATTAATATCAAACTTATAGATAATTATGTCTACAGTGTAAATTATGAACGTTGTGTCTGCTTAAAATGTTTTAAAATATTCGTAAATTAGAAGTTAAAATTCCATATCAATATGTCTATATGGTATATGATTTTGCACTACCAGTAATTTATTCGGGTAAATTTGCTATCCAATATATTTACTTGTAATTAAACGCACTCGGAAGGAATTTCGTAGTTTATTCAAGATTATCTTTATGCGAAGTATAGATTTGCTAACTTTGACTTTTTCGATATACTTTTTTTTTTTTTTTTAGAAATACTTATCAGGTGCTATGAAGAGGGGCATAACAGATACAATCAAGTGTGCTACTCCAATGGCAAAGCAGCAATCGTCTGATGGATTCTCTTTACCCTTTTTGAAAAACATCGCTGCTCCTGAAACTGATTATTTAGAGAACTTCAGTACAACGTTAAATACACCAATTCCTCGAAATAAACCTCCAAAACCATTTAGTCTAGATGTTGAGAAACACAGGGGTTCAAAAGGTATAAATTTAATTGAAATGATCAAAATATGGTTTGAATTTAAAAGATAACTATATGCTGGATTTGTTAGATAAGAGATGAGGTTTCACTCAATAAAGGAATTATTGTGGAATTCGGTCCAATAGTTTTTATAAAATAAGATTTGCTATCAAAAAAGATTCCGCTTGCAATAGTGTACTTTTTTAACAAATTTCCCCTGCTATAACGTGTTTTAAGCAGCCAATTGTTAAAGGAACTTGAAAAAATTTACCAATTTATTGAATATAATGTAAGCAGTTGAAAGACTCCACTCTGCTGAATATTTTATTAAATCTTCAATCTTGATTTAGCGAGCTATAGCCGCTATTTTATTAATTTATTCATAAACACTGTAAGTGCGTTGGTTATTGTGAGACCACAGTTTTGTCAAATTTCCAAAAATTTTTATCGCTGGTAAACTTTCATTCAATTTCAACTGTTCATAGGTTTATTAGATTTTGTTAATTTCTGGTTATTTAAAAACACATTGAATGAATATTTTGAGAAGCCACTTTCATTCGCTCATCTGAATAAGAGGTAGTTTTTGTGAAATTGAGGTAAGAGTTGCACCAGAAAATAAAGAAAAGGTTGAAGGGAAAGTTTTTTATTAGTAATGGCAAGTAATGCTATAATTTACATCTTTTTTTCTTGTTTTAGGCGTGTATGTTTGGGCAGTCGGTCTAAGAGGTGTTAAAGAGACATTTTGGTTTTCGAAGCATTCCGGAAAAAAAATTCCGCGAGTACATGAGCTGCGTAACAGCTTCCAACGTTTCATTGATCTTAAACACTCTCTATGTTTTTATGTTTCCTTTAAATATAATCATGGTTGTAAAAAAGTATTGCTTATTAGTCGTAATATATTCTTAGACCGACTCCACCAGTACATATAATTGATATAGGTGGGTAGTAGGACCTATCAAGGTTGAATCACTATTGCAATACTTAATTGTATTGACAGACATTGGTTACACCATGTTGCATTATTTAATCGGAGATTTTTGCTGGTTATTCACCTTAGTTTGATACCCTTGGCAGTATATATGCTTACTAAGTTGAATACTTATAATATCAGTAGTACTTGAATTTACAAGTTAAAATGTTTTTATTACGAGGATCGGCTATGACGGTTTTTTACAAATTTTTACTTAGCAGGACTTTAACCAATCGAACACTAAATTTTCACAGCAGATTTTATTTAATATATAAGCCAGAATATTATCCAAATCTGTACATTATTTCATGCCAGGAGATGTGAAATATATCGAAAATTTGCAATAAAAAAATTGTGTTTTTACTCCATTTATATGCGTGTAATTATGTATGTGTGTATTTATGTAATGTATGTGTGCATATGTATGTGTGTATTTATGTATGTGTGTGTGCGCGTATGTGTGTATGTTGTATGTTTTTTCTGAGATTTTTCATTTGTTTGCGTAACTTATTATTTGGTTTTTATGCTATTGTTATTGTGTTCTAGATAAACCTATCATAAAATTAATTTTAAGCCTTTTGGGAGAATGCTCTATATCCAAATGTTGCAAATTTTGTGATTTTTTCGTCTTGTTCCAGTAGGTCGTTTTTTTAATTGGAATGTTCCAGTGGTGACATAATTACGTTCTTCTTTGTCATCGGAAATATAGCTTTCCATCTCATTCGCTTTATGAATTGTGTTATTTTTCTCAAACTTTTTTCTCCATCTTTTAAATATATTTATGGAAAAAGCTGGCTGTAATCCTTTTGGTTATTTTGTCTTAAAAGCAGTTTTGAAATAAATTGCAATGTAGGTACTCTTCAGCAGAATTAACTTAAAAAGAAATATGTAAATTAAAATGATAATCTACACAAATAAAGAAATAAACTCAGAATAAAAATTTAAAAAAATGAACCTGAAATCATAATTAGTGGTGACAAATTTTATGCGGGTGGGTGAGCTCTTAACTAATTATTTTATAATTTTACTGCTGACTCCAAAATATGTGTAAAATATGTGTATAAGAAAAACTTTCTGATAGATATAACACCATACAAAATTTAATTCTTACTGAATTCTTTCATATTAAAGCCTGCAATTTGCTGCAAGAGATCATGCAACAAACCCAATCTCCCAACCCTATGACTACCAACATATCGAATAAGGGTATTTCACTTTCTAAACAAGCACCAAAAGATGAAAACGGCTGCCTGAATCAAAAACACCTGGAGCCTTCTCATGTGCGGTAAGCGCCTAATTTTATTTCACTAATATTCTTTAAAAGATAACTGTCCTTTGAAGTGTATTGCTGATTGCAGATTTGTTTATTTTTAGATCCTGAGCCCACAATTTTATCCAAATTTGTTTCTATAATCAAGTGTGAAATTTTATGAAATGTAATGAAACTAATTCAACAAAACTTTTAAATAGATTTTACTCTAAAATTCAGAGATATTACCTTTAGATGTTTGTTAATTTTTAAAACTTTCCTTGTGTTTTGTAAATCGACGTGGTATCTAAATAAGTTAAGTAATGCCATGTTTGTTTTCAAGTCTTTAGTCAAGGGTTTGTTTAAACAAACCTTTGTTTGAGACAGTTCGCGATTAGTCGTAAATACACGTAATTTTTATTTCTGCTTTTGTATTTAAGATAAGAAGAATGCGGTCACCGCGTCATAATCTCTAAAAATTTATTGACTCAAACAACTTGAAAGAAAAGGGAGATAAACCATTTATTTAAGGGAATTGCTCAAAACATACCAAAGATATAAAACTGCTTAGAATCAGATAATATCATGTAGATCAAAATAGAAGCGATGCGAAGAGTTTTTGAGGAATAGGGCGTCATTTTAGACCAAACTTTTCTAATAAAGGTTGATTTTTTTTCCTGCAATAAAATCGACCTTGGTTACTTTGCGCAGAAGAGTTGCTTGCTGCAATTTATTGGATTTCTAGTTATCGATGATTTAAGCTAAAAAAATGATATAATAATTTTAAATGAAAGATTTGTGCACAGAAAAAAACTCACAAATTTACATTTTTCTAGCTATGAAAGATTGAATGCATAGTTGCGTTGCGGAGTTGGCACAGTGTTAGGACGTTTGGCTGCGGAACGAAAGTATTGACTATTCTTTTTTTTTTTTTTTTTGCTATGCTTCCGGCTGAATCAATCTTTACGTTTTTGTGTGTAATTTATAATGGGACAACAATGGAAATATTGTTGTGACAGACAATTTTTGTGCCTATCCTTGCCACCATTTGTTTTTTATTTTAATGTTTATCCTTGTTGTTATTTTTTGTTGTCTATAATCTTGTCTTGTAATTTTCGTAGCATATGTATATTTGTTTGTCGCAGAATAAATACCTACTTTTATTTACGAGTTCGACTCTCATCACTGGCGGAAATTTACTTTTCAAGTTATCTCTGAGTTTCTGAGCAAAATTCATTGCGTAATGCAACGCTAGCTCAATTTTGTCAGTCGGTTTGGTTGAGCGAATTTCATAGGCGCAAATGGCCGTTCTAAGTACTCCAAGACCCGCCATGTGGGCCCTTCTGGACATATTGTCTCTGCAATTTGTTGGCTCACCATGTTAAATATAACATTCTGATCGTCATTAGCTGATAATCTGGTCCCCCAACTATTACAACTCAGTATTTCCATTTTCAGTATAAGGTCAATTTGCGAAAAGTGAGAAGCATCAAAATTTATATAAGATTAACATTGCTGTGCTGACGGAGTAAGATATTTTCTCTACAAAGTATTTAATCATTGAACCATCGAACCAGTCATTTTCAGCACAAAGCTCTGGTAAAAAGAGATGAGTAACAGTAAGATTAACTGATTATATAAGATTATGGTAATATTGCAATGGTAATGCAATTTTTCTGAATTGTAGCTAATTGTTGCAAAATTGCTTCAATTATTACATAAGAAATAGCATTATCATTGCACCTTTCGTTATTTTATATTCATTAAACACTTAGTTATTGTTATATACATTTTTTATTTAAGAGAAATGTGGCGCCATTCTAGGCCATAAAGCTATTAAAAATTGACCAAATTCTTATATTGTTAAGATTCGTCTTTTGTGAAAATTATAAGTTTTTTTGTCAACAAAAACCATCATGGCTTATTTTTGTAATATTACGGCCAAAATGCTTTTGTTTTTCATACCATATACATACTTCTTAAAGTAATAATAAAAAATTTGAGAAATGCCCTCCTCTGCTTTTGAATAACATAATATTTTTGTTAGAATATACGAGTGTGTGGTACGTTTTAAATTTATACTTAATCCCAAGTATACTTAAATCTCTAGATGAATAAGTATATTATCACACCTTATATTGTGTATGAAACCCTAAAAGTATATGATGCTTATTATACTTATACTTATTAGACGAACTTTCAAGTTTTATACCAATAATCATTATTAACTTCTTAACTGTCTTTTTTAAAACTTTGTAAGAGTTAGAACGAAATATTATAAAGGTGAAACAATTTTTCTAAAATTTGGTTGGGATTATGTCGCAATTGGCCTGAAACGGATATTTATTTACACGGGAAGTGCTTCAAATAAGGGGTTGTTTACACTTAGGTCAAACCACGTAATATTGCGTCAGTGACACTTAAGTGATTAAATGTCCATGAAAATCCCAATTGATATGTGTTTTTTAATACTATTTTTTCTGATATACTTATTTTTATTTAACTTGCAAACTTTTATTAAATGGTAAAATCTATCCAGTGACATTATATAAATGGTAAAATCTATCCAGTGACATTATATAAATAAATTCATTTTATAACTTGTAAGTTTGAAAAATTTAGAATCAGCGATTTTGCTATTTGACTATTTTATCGATCAGAGAATTGCAGAACGGCAGCTAATTTTCTTTTGACGGTTTGCGTTTGGAGTATACGGAAACATTTAAAATTCTGAATTTTATTCATTTCTGAGGGCTAAATATTTCAAGCA
>JAUZNK010028152.1:0-11075 GCA_035046665.1 Euphysa ruthae
GTGAATGCTATCGCCGTGAGTGTCTCTAACTTCTACTTCAATTGATTTGAATGAGCGCACGTTTAATCGGTGAGTTTTTTATTCAGGTCCACTAGCTCTCCAGTTACTTATGTAACCAGGAATGGCATCGCCCAGCAAATGCTTTGCGGGAGCGGGACCTTGGAAACTGCATACTTTTGTATTTTTAATAATGCCGTTATATTCAGAAGACTGTTCACCACTCCAACGATATCCACAAGGTTTGGTTAACATAGTATGCAGCCTCGAGTTCTGTTCCTGCAGGGAAACCAAGAAGCACTATTAAAGTCCCTGAAATAACATTATAGTCAGTTATTTCGATAAATGCTTTTATCGTAGACGTATTAACTGAGATCGTGAGGCCTGTGTTTTTAAGGAGCTTATTAACTGAATCTTATCAGTGTGGAAGCAGAGTCGTAGTTCTTAGGGGTTAGAAGGACTTCCTTTGTGGCAAGAGCCAGCCTACCGGTACTTCTGGTCCAAAATGAGAACACGGTGAGCGTGGTCATGCCAACGCGGTGAGCGTGGGTCTTTCGGTTTGACACATTTATGGAGTCGGCTGAGCTAGCACCTACGACAGAGCAAAATAGACGGACTCTCCAGAGAAACACCTTTTCCTGTATATCGACACCACATTGGAAGGTTGGAATAGGTTTTCTACGATGGACCCTGTTACACTCCAATAGGAAGGTCATTGGAACATAAAAATTGAAGGCATGATGGCTCTGTGTTTTGAGGCGAGAGATCGTAAAAAAAGCTATATCGATATTTTAAGACCGGTAAGATGATCAAAGGACACCAGTGGAAATATTTATGGGGTCGAATGTCCATATTAAAGAGATAATAAAAGATAATTATAATTATTAAAGACATTATAAGTCCTTATAAAATCAACATGGAGAAAGTAGATAGTTACCCTCAACTATCCCCTAAACTAAAACGAAACCCATACTATACTCGAATCTGGGGTAGACTAAAAATTGACACAAGTAGCTAAACTTAAATACTAGCTAAATTCCGAGATTGATTCCTGTGAAAGCTTTGTAAGCGTATATACTCGGGTCGTCAACATTATCGACGGTGATGATTCGGAGCCATCGTGATAGGCGTCTTTTGGGTTCGTTCCAAAGAACGGGCGTCTTTGCGACAGTGATCGCAGCACCAGTCGTTCCAATAATCATGGGCTTTATTCCGGGTGCGGTCTCGTGAGTGCTGGCAAAAAGCTTGGCTCTATTTGACTAAGAATAAAAGCTCTAAGACACCACCAGATCCGCTTACTCGCAGAAAATAAGCTCAATTCAGTTGCAGACCTATTCAGCAAGGTGATTGAAGATGGCGTAATAAGTCAAAGCGAATTTCATTCGGTTTTAGAGGAAGTTTGAAAATACCACGCTATGAAAAAGGAAATATGGGAAAGAAGTATGTAGAAAAGAAAGCATAGAGCTCGACTAGGTCACAAAAAAAAAAAGAATTGGTCAAGAGATGGCGCAAGGAAACTCGCTTTTGCTACATAAAAAAACTCAGAGCCGGAAGCTCACTTTAGAGATCAATCGCTTCAACTCGCCACCAGTGTATATTAACCCAACAAAAAGTGCGCCAACTTGGGTTTGCACTGAATATTAAATGTTTGTTCCCGTGGTTGCGTGAAATGCAAATTATATTTTTATGAAAAATATATAAATTACAAAAAAATTTCAAAACAATAACAAATTTAAATTTAAAGATTTCGGTCGAATGTATCGGGCTGCATTACATGTTAAGCAAACTAAAACAACAATACATTCTTTATAAATTATTCAAACAAACTTGCACACTTAATAAATATTCAAGATATACTGTAATGAAACAAAACAATAGATGTAACTTAAGATAATATAAAACTGTTAAAAAATGCAAATTTCTTCCTACTATCACTCGAAAGGGAACCCCCATGGGATTTCTGATGTTTTTGCAAAAAAAGAGGGTTTTTAAAGTTAGCCACTGAAGCGCTACCGGCAATGCACCTCAGGAAGTTAAACTTCAATCAACTGCAATCATGAGCGTTTGTGGCGTTTTTTTTTTTTAACGCCCATGGCGAATCAAGTTTTTTAAATATGCAGTTGTAATTTGAAATAAATAAAAAAGTTTTGATAGCGGGGAGATTATAAAAACAGCTCGTTTGCCCCGATATGATATTTCAATCATCTTCGTATTTATATCTAAGATGTGGGGAATTTTTACGGCACTCAAAATTGATTGAGTTCGATTTCGATTATTAAGTTTTTTAGACCATGCATCAAGTTGGTCACACTAGTACATGCTAACATTAAAAACTATTAAGTTTTAAATAAAATATTTTCTTTTAATAAAGACAGCCTCGGAGCTGCGGCCAGTAGGGAGTGTAAAATTACAACCACCAATTATATATCTACGCGAAGTCATCCTCAGGTACATTCCACGCGTACATTACTACTTGCCCAATTGTTTATGTTTATAAAAAACCGTTCTCACCTACATTAGTATTTTCCCAATCATATATGAAGGCGCCACGAGGTACATAAGGTCTCCCACTTTGGGAGTAAAACTACACTAGTCTCACTGGGGCACCACGAGGGCCATGAGTCCTCTCACTCAAAAGTATAAAAGCCCCTATGCGTCTCTCTAAATGTAATATTTCAATGATTAAGCTACTTCTCCTTTAATATTTAAAGTGAAATAACACCTCGGTATACCCTTTAAGTAACATCACATTTTTTTAAAGCTCCTCTTCTAATAAGTAATAACTAAAAATCAAAATATCTTATAAATTCTCAGCTCAAATAAGAGCCTATTTTTGATTGGAAAGCTTTTTAGAAAAATGAAGTAAAGATGAAAGATGTGGTAAATACGAAAGAATACCGTTATAAGGAGTAAAATGTAAAAGCTAGCATTTATTTAAAACTTGAGCACATATAATTTTTTTTTCAAACAAATTTATGGTATATTGAATCTAACTGAATAAATAAATTTATATTTCTGTTTTGCAAGTGTTGATAAAAGAGATTAATATGAAAAATAGGTAGTTTAATGAGTGGTCTTGCAAGTGCCCATTCAAACTAGTCAACACAATAAATGTATGAAACATTCTTTATACACTCTGAACATTTGTTGGTATTTTAACGTACTTTATCATAATATTCATGCAATGCCACTCCAGTCAATTTAAATTTCTGATAAAATTAACATAAGCATTTCAAATTCAAATAACGAATGTTTATATTTTCGATTTTTAGATATTATTCTTTTAAAGTTGTAACCATTGTTGACCTTTCCAACTATGAAAACTTACCTTAGTAGAAAATAATTTACAGAAACAATAAATATCGCATAACTGAGAAATATGTATTGGCTTATAAAAAAAATTTGACATGATAATATAGACGGCTTTTGCAAAACTTAAACAGACGACTCAGTTTTTAATTACCGCTATTTTTTTCTAAGCATAAAAGACAAGAATAACTTTCCTGATTAACCCATGCCGAATTAAACTGCTTGAATAAGATTTTGTTCAAATTTATAATGTAAAATCTGCAAAAAACAACATATGAATAGTACATGCACTAAGTTTCAGCTTAGATTTAACAATTATCTAGCCTGCTCTAGGAAGCATAACCTTAAAAAAACTGTTTTACAATCTTATAAAGCAAACAGGTGACTTAACTACTTTGCGTAGAAGAAAGTCGTTCTGACAGTATGAGCTTAATTCCTTTTTCCACATGGATTTAATAAACGTGATATGACATTTGTTTATGGGTGAATTTGTCTTCTTTACCATAAGCATGTATTATTTGTCCATCAGGTTTGTATTTAGGCAAGTAATAACCTATCAAGGCTGAATACACTGTTGTAATACTTTATTGTATTTAAGGAAATTTGTTAAACCATGTTGGGTGTTTAATCAGAGTTGTGTTCTGGTTATTCACCTTAGTTTGATACCCTTGGCAGCATACATGCTTACTAGGTTGTATACTACAAAGATCAATATTACATGAGTGGACAAGTCATTTTTTTTTCGGCTATGACGGTTTCCCCCTGAGGGAAATTTGTTCATAAATGCAAAAGAAAAGTTTTTTTATTATTTTACGGGATAAACCCATTTATTTTGGCAAGGATCGGTTATGATGGTCGCCCCTGAGTGAAATCGGGGTTTAATTATGAATGTAATGTCATGGCCGAAAATTGCTTGTGTTATATACATACATATTTTGTACATATTTTTTCACAACCAAAATTTCAAACACCCATTATCCAGCCAGCAAAAAGACATATAAAAGCTAAAATGTTCGTTTAGATTATCGCTCTAAACTATTTTCAATGATCATAGACCCCCAGATTAAATCTTAGAAAGCTCATCTTTTCGAATATGGATTATGGATATTTGGTTTGCAAAAAACATTTTGTTACCTAAAAAGTAAGAAATGTTAAAATTTTTGTATTTAGCAACTTTTAGGGTTGGAATCCATACAATGTTAATCAACGTTTAGGACTGGCGCATTCCTTAGTTGCGTATTAAAAAAATGTGAATGGTTACTCTAAAAAGTTTTTGTATTTAACAGTTGATGTTCTAGGAAGTGAACATGGTGCTCATTTGTTTTGAAAAACAAATCTCTTTAACAAAATAATTAGCTGCAGAGGTTTTCCTAACAAAACTATTAATTTGGGTGAAAACCTTGGTCCCATTCCACTTTTTAAGGTTGGAGACACTGCTTTTCTGCGCTTCTCCTGGCTATTAAAGCTGTTTAAAGATAACACTAACAATCCCGAAGAAAGAAATTTTATTGTGAAACTCAATGGGCTCGAGTAATCACTGAAAATGCACATGGGGTTCTAAAGGGAAGATGGCGGATATTATATAAGAAAATCGAAATGAAGATTCATAACCTCAAAGATATTATAACAGCCTGTGTTATGTTACACAAATTTTGAATAGCTGCTGACCAATGACCAATAAACTCTGTGGTCCACGTTGGAGATGAAATGTTAAGGTGCTCTTACTCACTGATGAAAACATATCCAGATGAGAAAGAAAATGTTATTCAAATGAAAATGTAAACAAAATTGCAAACTGGTTAAAGAAATCTGAAGTCATAGGAAGAACATTTATACAATTTTTTTTTGTTATAAGTTTTGTTATTTTATTTCATCAAAAAAAGATATATATTTAAAAAAAATATTGTTTTCGAAACAAACATATACAATCAAAATATATTATATGATTAAAAACAACATGAGATCATGTCTTTATTTAGTGTTTTAACTGCGTTAGTTTTTGCTGTAAGAGTAACGTCTCCAGTATTTTCCTGAAATCAGAATCAGCAGAAGGATTATGGCTCGCTTTTTGTCGCTTAGAAAGAGACTCAGCCAATTGACAACAAGTTGAATCAATGCTTAAGTCTGCGAGCGCACTACTTTTCGCTTTTGATGCGGTTTAAAAATCATTTTTTGTCTCTGTGCAGGTTAATCATCGTCGCCTTTATTTTCATTTTCGTCAGCTTCCTCAGAATCGTAATTATCCTGTACAAACGAAGGTTCTAGTAAATCAGATATGACATCGTCTAAACAAGTATTCTTATCTCGAAATACCTAGTTGAGAATATCGTACCAACTTGGTGTACTTTCTGGATATAGTCCACATATGTGTAACCAAGATACTCAGTGGCATTCCAACTTTTAAATTCTTTTAAAGATCTTGGTTGCCTTGCACATTCACTTGATAAGTTTAAGTGCTCTAGTTGAGATGAAATCTCAACTATTTGTAATTAAGAGAATGTTGGCTTTCAAGAAATTAAGTAACCTTTTTATTACACCCAACCAATTAAATTTTATCCACCATAAAGTTTTTAACACATGGAATGTCATAATCAAGAAGTATAATTCGATTCAACTGGTGACTTTCTTGATAGTTGTGCTGTCACAGGGCGTTATCATTGTGCAAGAGACAACCTAGCTCTTGGAAAACCACCCTGTTTTCTACACATGCGCCATGAACAGTGCGTCTTTCACAAGGATCACACCCGTTGTCAATTTAAATAATAGTGGTAGATATCTATCAAAACGCTAATCTCTCTACCTGTATATTATGTATAACTATTTATTTTAGTATAATTTTAGTAAGAAATTGGTTAACTGCCGCTTTAGGAGGAAGCCCCTAAATTTTTCAAATTTCAAAAAACAATTTTGATTTTTTTGACATAAAATTTATCGTAGATTTCGAATTCCACATTCATTTTTCATTAGTTATGATAATGTACAAAAAATTGATATTTTTCATTGATCAGTGTAAGCACTTTTTGAGATTTTCCTCCCTGAAAAACAATCTTGCCCTGAGAAACTAACAAACAAAATACAATAAATTATGGCTTTGTGTGCGCAAATAAGAGATAAATGACTATTTTGCTTTCTATCGACTTTGGTTTCTCTAGGTAATACTGGTAACTAGATGCAAACAAGTATGTAAGATATAGAGAATAAAAATATAGAGAACATTTTGATTTGCTTTGATTTGCTACAGAGTGTGTTGAAAAGTGGTGAAAACTTGCAGAGTAAAGCTAGAAGAAAAGTCAGCATAAATATATGATATAATAGTATATAATTTATATATTAAATATAATAGTAAAAAAAAACTATTATGACATTTAAACCTATTTCTTATTTCGATATCATCTTCTGGTAAGACAATATGAAGATTAAACGATATGTAAATATCAACACACGTAGGATAACGTCGGTCTAACTATTCCATCTTGATGTCCATCTAGCGTGAATCCAGCATCAAAATTGACTTTAGTTAAACGTTGTGAGAATTTCAGCACACGTCCCAGCGATATCGGTTTTTAACGTCGATCCACCATTTCGATGTCCAGCTAACATTAATCCAACATCGAATGCCCACTGGGCCAAACCACACTATTTGCAACAAGGTAGTTTTTCTTGAATTGAAGAATAGAAGATTATTACATACTCTAAAACATTTCAACATCTGCTGTTTAAAAACAAATACCAATAATTTTTTTTTTTTAGTTCCGACTGGAAAGTTTCCACTGAATAGATATTTACCCAATCTACTGCAATCATACAAGAAATATAGATAGATTATTTAAATGTATTGAACTCATCGTTTCGACGAGTTTGTATTAATTAAATAAACTCATACTATTTAAATACAAATATTTAAGTATGCCATGACAGTAGTTAAATTGCGATTTCAAATTTATTTTGTCTAGAGATTTAACTAATGACTTAGGCTAAATTTTTGCAAAATTTGTAGCAAAAATTTTTTTCTAAAAAAAGCTATAGAATTTTAGAGAAGATATATTAGATTCTTGTCAAACAAGAAGAAGCAATTTAATATCGAAAGCGTTGCCTTTACAACAGTAGGCTTTAATGTTTGTTTCAAAGAAAAATAACCAATCTTTAGCATTAATTTACGAGCTCTAATTTTTCCAAAATCTGCTATTGTTCCATTATGCCCATGATTGTATAATTTCATGCGCAAAGATGAAACGAAAGATGTGCTGAATGTTGAAAAGAAATTGACTTTTTCAGATCGCATATTATGTATAGAAGACTCAGAAGATTAGGAAAACATTCTCAAAAGTTAAACCTCTTTCTTTTTTAACCCAAGAAACTCGTAAGTTTCCAGAATTTGTGGAATTAAAACTCAATTAAAATTTTTTTGCTATCAAAGGTTTAGTTTTAACAGAGTAATTTTTAAAAGAACTACAATCCGAATAAGCGAAATTGGCGCAATTGTAGGACGTTTGACTAGGGAACGAAAGTTCACGATTTTGACTCCCATCTCTCCGGAAATTTTCATGTTATCTCTGAGTCTTTGAGCAAAACTCATTGCGTAATGCAATACTAACTCAATTTGGTCGGGTTATTTTGTTGAGTAAATTTCGTAGACGCAAATGGGCGTTCTAAGTACTCCAAAACCCGCCACGTGGGCCCTTCTGGAAATTTTTCTAAGCGATTTGTTGGTTCCCCACGTTAAATATAACATTCTCATTTTCTCTCTTGATAAGTAAAAATAATTAATAACTAAACATTCATTAAATTTTTACAGACACAACCTTGCATATCTCAATTAAAAGAAAAATTTTTTTTTGATACTTTTATTCTTTTTTTTTCTAATCTTCCGTCCAACATCAAACAGAAATACTCCAATATGTGGAGATCAAAAAATAAAAAAAAAAACAAAAAGAAATTCTCTAAATTTTATTCTCAGTTAATTTTAATTTTTAATGCATTTTGAAATTATATAAATAAAAAATTTGAAAATGAATTCGAATACTTACACCCATATGAAAAATCACATCCATTAGGTTGTTCTTGATCGTTATACTGCAGTAACATCAATCATTCGCATTAAAGTTATTTATATTTATTTGGTAAAAAACTTACTTTTCTCAACTGATGTCTTTAAAACAACAACAAATATAATTTATTTCGTTGATTTGTATAACAAAACGTTATTTATTTAGAAAATTCTTATTGAAGAGATATACTGTGATGAAAATTTCATTGCTAAATATATCTGACTTTGTTTGAGTCGCAATCGATTATTGATACTTGATAAGAGTTATAGATGCCCCCAGATGCCTATATATTATAGATGACTCATCTGAATAGGAGGCATCTTTAGCTAAGGTCAAACTGTTCAAAAGGCTAAAGCAAGATGAGAGCTACAGATTTTTTCAGTCAAAATAAATCATGAAAAGCAAAACCAATTCTTAAACTTTCAACTGCTTGCACAGCTACGTACAAAAAATTAGATTTTACATTATTGTTCCTTCTGGAAGTTTCCTTTTAGTCCTGTTAAATGATTTTTACACCGAATAAATAGGCTTGCAGCAAACTCAAGTGTTGTATTCGGTCTTCCTATTGTAATGGATTTACGCAACAAATCTCCAGACAAACTTCCTGTAAGCAGTTCTTCTAATCAACAACTTAATTTTTATTAATAATTAGCTCTCGCTGGAACAATACCTCAGTAGGTTATACGACAGGGTTCAAATAATGTACCAGTTCGTAAGCCAGATTTGCACATTTGCGCAAATCTTAAGAATTTGAAACAGTTTTCTTTGTTGTAAAAATAAAATATTTTCTTTCTTGTAAGGTATTTAATTTTACAGAGTTAAAAATTCATCTCCACTTAAAATAAGCATTAACAAAAATGATTTAATTTAGAATATATGCAAATATATGGAAAATACAAAGAGAAATATGACGTTAGATGATATGGCATAAATCGAACGGAACGGAGCAGAACCAATTAATTTATAATGTTATTATTGGGTTAGTGAATTATGCAGACAAAAAACACAGACATACAAACAGGTGATTTTTGACGACACATTTAAAATGGATTTAATTCTAATTGACCAGTTGTGTTTTAGTTGTATTTTATTCGCGCTTGATGAGCCTGGAGCCTGGAATTTTATTAATTTATGACTCATAGAACTCGCAGTCAAGTGTAATGACATGGACTTCCATTGAGACCAATAATGCTTGATCTTGAAAAAGGAGCTATGAATACGATTACTGAAATATTTGACCCCTTGTGTAAACAAAGGGTTTTTTTTTTTTTTTTTTTTTTGTTAACTGCGTCATAGTTCATGGCGAAAAATTCAAAACTCTGGCCTCTCCCGATGACACTCTGATTTTATCAAAAAAAACATTCAGTTATTTTATGTTATGGTAGATAGACTTACCTTCCTTCCTGTAAAATTGTCTCTGAAGCAATGCATTTATTGCTAATTGAAACCCCAACTGGATTTTAACCCTTTGTCGAGTACTTTGACAGGACTTGTTTCTGGAAACTTCAGTCACAAAGTACGGCCAGGTAAAAATGTTGTTCTACGTATAACATTCTACCTCATTTTCCACCTCAACTCTAAAATGTTAATGAAGCTACTAGAAGCTACTTGCGAAGCTTGGAATAGCTAACTCTTTTAATAAAACAATCGTTCATCAAAACGCTACGAACTGGACATTTATTGAACGAGGGTTTGAAAAAGATTTTATAACATTGTATCTCGTCTTGAGAAACAACAAAAAAATTTGTCCCCATAAACAAAAGGGTCCATAAAACGACTGAAGAATTCAAAAGTCGACTTAAAGCGTTTTGACTTAATGACCAAAACATTGGAGAAGACCAATTTTTGAGAGGTATGGCATAATATTAGGTATAAGCTTTATAAACCAAAGTCTTTCATTAGAGCACGGAGAGATAGTACATTAAAACTCCAGAGAAGAAAATTTTGAAAAGCAACCACATGTTGTTTATATTTATAAAGTATTTATGATGTAATGTTTCGTTATATTTTATTTTCTATAACTGTTTTTGAACTTTTATGTTAGAAAAAAAAAACCGATACCTAATTTTTTTTTTTGGGGTGTGATTATGCCTAGTTGTTTTTATCTGGAGGTTTTTGTCTTGGGGTTTGTTTTAGGGGGATCTTTCTGGAAAGTTTAGTCTTGGAGGTTTTGTCTGCAAACTTGTCTGACTTGCTGAATGGTCTAAATTGCCTTATTCAAAACTCAACGAATTCAACGAAAAAAATAAATGTAAATGAGGCATGTTTTCAGAGCTCATGATAACCGTCAATTATGCTATATACAGTTTCTGTCAACAACTATTATCAGTTATCTACTTATTTATTTTTTGTTATTCAACTAATGAAATGGTCAAGCGTGATTTTATCAACTATCACTTGATTGTGATCTTAATTCAATTTTTCCCAGCAATACATTCGAAAACCTGATAGGGATACTTTAGTTTAGGATTTTTCCTGGTATGCGTTTTAATATTCATGCTTTACTTCTGCTGTCATTGATACCCTACTGGAAAAATATGCTTTTTAAAATTCTCTGGTTGTCTTCTTCACCTCGTAAAAAGAAAATGATTCCTTTTTACTTAAAAACTTTTCATCTTAATGAAAAACCATGCTTAGGGAAATTATTGATTTTCAAAAACATGCGTAAAATTTTTGTATCAACAATAGGGTGGGGGGGGGGGGGGGATTTAGCAGGATAGT
>JAUZNK010028163.1:0-19302 GCA_035046665.1 Euphysa ruthae
TTATATACTTTTACAATTGGATTTGATTAGTGTTTTCTACTAACGTTGTAATTTTTCCAATTCAAAATAAAGATTTTTACTTACTTTTACTTTACTTACTTAACTGAAGAGCTCAAACTTTATTCATACATATGATAGTAAATTAAAAGGTTTTTGCATAACAGCAAGCTACTTTATTGAAAGTTGTACAATTCTATCTAGAAATTTTAGTGCATTGTTCTTGTATAAGTTGTTTTACAAGAAATTTACTTCATTCTATTATTTATCTTTATCAGAAAACCTATAAAAACCAATAATACAAATAAGGGAATTGTGCTCTCAAAGCCCCAATTTTTAATAAATTTAACCCAGTATATTAAATTCCAAATGTTTGTTACCAAAGAGTTCCAAAAATACATCAAAGTCTTTTCTAGCTTTAGCCAATATAAAATTATCCACAAATATCTATATTTTGACCAATATGACCAATTAAGAAAATGACCAATTAAGAAAACTAAACCAAAAAACTTAAATTTGAAAAAAATTGTTTAAGAAATTTTACCAGACAGTTCATTAATGTCTTAAAAATCTTCTACCAATCAAAAAAATAAGAGAAATAAAAAATGAAAATGGAGCCCCGTATCCTATTTGTGTGGGAAAAGGTTAAAAAATTATGTCTCTGGCGGAGACAGTTCTGACAATTACTAGCTGTGAAATTTCAAATAAAATTAAATTTTTTTCAAAATTAAAAAGGTTTTCATATACCTTATCTTGCATATTCATAAAAATAACCAGACTCTAATTTTTTTTGGCAAATTCGGGATTTGAGTGTCTGAATTCTGTCCCTGACGAAAACAACACTTTTCAATTTAACCTATTTTTTCTTCCCATCACAACGACAGGTAAAATCGACATAAGTGAGGGATAGTGAGGGACAGCAAACTTCTGCGTCTGCATAATAATTTTGTTCATTAATTTTCAAGCTTGAAAAAATTACATTGAACTGGTAGTTAAACTTATTTAATAGTTATTGTGAAAATAGAATTCTTTTATTATCAGAAAAACTATGCAAAGTTTTTGTGAAATTTAGGTTTATTAAGGAATGAGTAACCTATAGCCTTGTAGTCCTTGAGAAAGTCTTAAGTGAATGTGTTACTTCTTTGAAATCATCAGAATAGTGTCCATGGAAATACTTATAGAACATTGGCAATCAGGCTACATTTCTGCAATGGGAATGTGATTGTCAAGATTCAAACAAAAAACAGGACCAGCAAGGTTAAGTATACTTGTCTGAATTTGGTCAAAAAGATGTAGATATACAGCAGAAGGTCTGGCCCAAAGATGGCAGCAATATTCAACGCATGATCAAAGTTAGCCTTATAGATATAAAGTATACTCTCAGGTGGAAGAGAGTATCATACCCAGAATAGAAATCCAACTTTCATGGCAGCAGATTTTACAATAGATTCAATGTAAGAATTCCGAGAGAAGTTATATATCTTAGGTTTGTTATAATATAAATGTAATATGCTTTAATCATCTCATTTATAATGAGCTTCATTCTTACAATTTTGAATTTGAAATTGTCTATCTTTTGTTTCCATACAGTCATTGTTAGGTTGAAAAACATATCTCCATGTCTTTTCTATTCTATTTTTAAGTTTTTTTTTTTTTTTGCTAAATGACTTAAAGATTTGTTTAAAGATGTAAAATCTTTCTTTTTATTTCAAATGGGCTAGATATTTTCTTTTATTTTTAATCCTTTGTTTTCAGGTTCTAAAGAAGATAAACAAGAGGTATTTAAAACTTTAATTTTTTCATGTAATGATTTTTAGCTTGTAAAAAGGCTGTAAAAAACCGTGATTTTCAAACACATTTTTCCATCTAAGTAAAGGCTTCCAAAGATTGTTATATTAACGTTAGTTTCAACCCTGAAGTATTTTTTGCTAGCAAGCAAGCAATTTCTTGATATATTTTTTCACCTACCAGTAAGAATTTTTCTGTTATGTGCATGTCCATTTGTGGTTTTGAAATATAGAATATTTGTTTGCTTGTACTTGTCCCAAATTTGCTCAAATTTCATTATTTTAGGCTGAAAACTTCTTTTTAAATATTTTCGCAAAACCTATTAACTCGTTTTTTTTTAATTTAACACCATGATATGAGTCCATAAAGGGTATTTTTTAACCATATCGCCACTTTGCTGAAATTTTTTGATAAAGCAAAAATTATTCACTTATAAAGTTTTTATATCTGAGTTTTAAAATTAACAGTGAGGCTCAAGTCAATTTATGGGTCCTTGGAATGAAAAAAAAAAAAAATAGTTGTGTGTATCATATAATTCAAAAATATGACATTTGTTTTTTATTATTTTGAGAATTCAAATTCTGGCATATCAACCTTTGTAAATTAATTCTCATGCTGAGACAGGGTGACCCTTAGCTTGGGTTGTATTGGGTAGTGCTTTTGAAAAGACAGGGTAACCCTTGAGCTTGGATTGTATTAGGCAGTGCTTTTGAAAAGACAGGGTGATCTTTGAGATTGGGTTGTATTAGGTAGTGCTTTTGAAAAGACAGGGTGCCCTTTGTGCTTGGGTTGTATCAGGTAGTGCTTTTGAAAAGACAGGGTGATTTTTGAGCTTGGGTTGTATTAGGTAGTGCTTTTGAAAATACAGGGTGATTTTTTTGAGCTTGGGTTGTATTAGGTAGTGCTTTTGAAAAGACAGGGTGATTTTTGAGCTTGGGTTGTATTAGGCAGTGCTTTTAAAAGGTCAGGGTGATCTTTGAGCTTGGGTTGTATTTGGTAGTGCTTTTGAAAAGACAGGGTGAGTTTTGAGCTTGTGTTGTATTAGGTAGTGCTTTTGAAAAGCAAAATATTTATTTGCTTTTAAGCCTTCTTTCAATTATATTTTACTTAATTCTAATTAAAAATTTTAATCTTACTTTGAATATTTACAAATACTTTATTATTTATTATGCAGGGTATTACTGAAGGTCAATGGAACAACTGTATGGAGATGCACGCACAATTTCCAGAAATTGACGTTGATTATTTAAACCAAATGCTACATGACAATAAGTAAATAGCAATAAAATATTCTCCTATTTAGTTAGTAAAATTATAAACCTGATATTTCTCTTCAACATATATGAAATTCTTTCAGGTCCCTGACTGAACAGATTTGTTTTGTGAGAAATTAAAATTCTTTAAAATATGATGCAGAATTTCATTACATGTCATGCCTATTATTAAATTAAATCATTTCCACTTGGTATATACTTTATTTATACGAAATATTGTGAAAAGTTCCAGATATTTTTGCTAGCATAATATTACCTGTTGCACAAAATCCCAAGTAGAAATTTTAACTTTAAATTATAAAACTAATTTTTATGAAATTTGAAAGAAAAAAAAAATGAACAATGATATTAAGAAGATTTTTTATGGTTTTGCATTTTTTTTTTTTTTTTAATCCTCTTTAAGAGTATGATGGACGTTGTGAATGAGGCACAAATGAGACACAAAAACTTAAAATTTTGATTTCAAAGATTATATATTTAAAATTGTGCATTTTGCTTCATACTTATAACAAGATTATATTTTTGGAAAGTCCTCCTCTTTTCCATATTTTCTTAGTCTTCGAAATTATCTTAATTTCATAACTCATTCAGCACAGTGAGCCATTTTGCTTCAATCACAGGGAGTCGTTCTCAGCGGCTCATACAAAAAATTAAAATTTTCAATGAATATTATGTTTTAAGCTCTAAGATTACGTCACATACTTACATAGCACTTTTTTTTCAAAATAAAGTAAACAGCTTTTTAAAAGCGGCTTCAATTTTGACTTTATCCATAATTTGTGCGAAAACTGTAATAACAAACCTGGATAATATTACATGGAAACATCTTCCTAAAGGAATTATTTAGGATATCGTGTCTTTTTCTTTACAAGAACAGCATAGCGACTTAAAATAATTTACAGTGCCTGTTAAAAAGTGAGTTTTTAGATGCTTTTCACTAAATGATATTGGTGTAAAATTTTGCAATAATTATTCTGTGTCTGTGGTCAAATTATCATCTCTTATAAAGAACCGTTTGATTGTATTCATTACTCCTACCTACTTCAGAACAATTCAGATAGTATAAGCTTATTAATAAATCTATTTTCCAGATTAACAAAGCTTTAAAACTTAGATGCATCATGGAAAAATACAACCAACTTATTGCATGTTATATTGTTATATTGTATCATTTGATTCGCGTTGAGCGAATATCAATTTATCATGTTTATAGAGCGAATATCAGTGTTTTTAAACTTTTCTGAAAAAGCTGCACTTAAATTATGCTGAAATTCTGTGTTATTAAAAATATTATTTCTCATAAACTGAATATGTGGGCCGTTTTTGGCTTAGTCCCCAGGACTCATAACATGGTTATTTTAAACCTTTTTTTTTTCTTTTTAATTTTGCATGGGCCTTACAATAGAGGGTATCTTTTGCCTCTTATAACCTGCAGAAAGTTCTCGTTCTCTGGTGCCACACCCCGAAATGTGTCAAACTTTTTCAAAAAACTATATTTTTCAATATTTTTCAAGAGTTTGTTTTTCAATTTTGCTGAAATTTTCTTTAAAAACACTCAAGAGTTTCAAAAATAATTTCATGTATTATTTATACCAATTCTACCCATGTCAAATTTAGCGTGAAGAAATATACTAAAACCATTAACCAGTTATATGAAAAAATTATTTTTGCATAACCTGATCTCCTTTGCAGAATCAGATTTAATAAAAATTTTATCTATTGTATAGTTTAATTTTTTGTGCCATCCTGATATTGTCATAATCCCACACCCGGCAAAAATTAGAAATTCTAAATGCATCATAAATAAACTTATAAATATTTAACTGGCTTATAACAAGTATTTTGATATAACCATGAATTTCTTTTCATATCTATTTTGACTGTAAATCTTTTATTTGAGGCTATTTTAGACAGGCATCATATAACTGCGCATTACTAATGATAATTAGGTTGCTTTAGTCATTTTGAGGTTATGCTGAATGATAACTGTTTAAAATAAAACTTTTTTTTTTTTTTTTTAATTTTAAGAATGGAATCTTGCAATTTTTGGTCATTTATGAGGTTCTCAGGACTAAGGCTCGCTTCTATGACAGATTGATTTTGAAAAAAAAAAATGGCCTATGGTATGAAATTTTTCTGCCTTAACTAAATGAATTTTTTATAGTTCAGTAAGTGTTGATAATCTCTGAAAATTCACAATATTTTCTGTTTCAGTTATTCTCTGGAACTTGCCTCTGCACATGTGCGTTCATTATGTCAGTCTGGTGAAAAATTGCCAAAGAGGGATACGTTAATCGATGGAGAGCCAACTGGAGAAACTGTGACTTATTACATTAAAGTAATTATGTAGTGCTAGTATCTTTTTGACTTATGGTGAAATAGTAACACTTTGTAGTAGTGTAAACTGTTCTGTTCTTATGCTCACCCAATACTACCAAAAATTATTTTTCCATACATAACTTTGCCAGGTTTAATTTTTCTGTGAAATTAAAAAAGTAAAATCTTTCATACATCAGCACAGTTCCTTTAAAAAGACATGGTGACCTTTAAGCTTGGGTTTTATTAGCTGGGAAATGGTTGATTTGTTAGTAGCAGAAAAAATTTGATACTAAAATTTGAAATTTTTTTAAGAAAAATTAAAATAGTCAACAGTTAATTTTTCACAGCTTTTTTTTTGAAACAATTCTTTTCATATTTTCTATATCTTTTAGTTTTTGTATCTTGGCTAACTGTTTTATAATTGGAACAATTTAGGATGGAAATATGACAAGGAAAGAACCAGGACCTTCTAGTGATGCTAAGCAAAGGTAGCTTTAGTTATTTTGAGAATTCTTGCTCCTTTATTTTATTCTAGTTTTTTAAAGTCTTTTTTTACATTTCTTTTCGTGATTGCATAGATTAAAAGATAGAATAATTTATAAAAATGACTTAAACAAAATATGTCATTTACAAATAAAAAAATTGATCTTTAGGATAGTCATTAAAACTATACAGATTGCAATTCTAAAAGTAACATTAAGTTTTCCTTGAGAACTGCATATTAACTTTCCATAACTTTTTGCACCAAGGTTTCGAATTAATGAAGTTTGGTCTAATATTGACCTAATTGTGTAAATTTAGATAATGGAAATATTTGTTAATATTCGGAAAAAATTGTTTGAGGAAATTAATTTTTTTTTTTTTTTTGATATATTTGTGGCATGTCCTTATTATTAACATGCAGTTAAAACGGACCTTTCATTTTTCTATCAATTCAAAAAAATTGTTTGCATCCTATTGGCTAGCTGTTTAAGCTGTTGTTATTTATTGAACACGGTTTAAGAGAAAGCTGCTTTCTGTAAATTTCACTAAGATTTATGGTGTGCCTTATGTGTTGTAATGTGTTATGTGTTGTAATGTGCTATGTGTTGTAATGTGTTATGTGTTGTAATTTTGGAACTTCGTTAAAGAGCTAATCGTAATTTAGAATTATAAATGACTTTCAGTGCCATCTGTAGTAATTGATGTGGATTATATCTAGAAAGTTTGAGCAGTGGGCCATTATCTTACTTTACTAGCTTTAAAGGATTAATAGTCATTTACTAACGCCACAAGTAATTTGTTTTGGCAATTCTACATGCTTTATAAGCAGACAAATAATTGTAGGAGGTAGACCAAGCCAAATTTTTAATCGAAGTTTTGGAGATTGATCTATTGATTTGCCTTGAAAAATGAAATCCATTTTTTTTTTTTTTTTTTTTTTTAGGGTACCGCATAAGTTCATAAATCTAGCCTGCTTATCCATTAGTGGTGCTATACAAGAGTTAGACCGAGCAATAGGCAATGCTAAAATCGGTGAGAAATAATGTGAATTTGCTTGTTATTTTTTTGTCAGTTTCATTTTGTTGTGATTTCCCAATAAATAATATATATTGTTTTCTTTCAATTACCCCGTATTACTATAATTAAATATCTTTGGATAATCCTTAGATTAGACCGTACTTTCTCACGGCTTAACTTTTTGTTTTGAATTTTTGCAAATTCCAAGTCTAGGTGAAATATTCAAATTTTTTTTTTGCATTATTTTTAAATTACCATAACTGCAAAAACAATTATTGTTCCAGTTCATAATTCAGTCTTAATTATAAAATAAGTGTGCTCGGGCATGCAATCTGATGGTAAAAAAGGTTATTGATCATAATGTTAAAATGAAAACAGGTTATTATTACTTTTTCTTTTTATATTTTGACCTAGATTCCATAAGTCATCATGAGTGATTGTCTCAGATGAATTCTAAATATAAGAAGTAAAAGCAACGATTTCTTTTTATACTTTAAAATTATGATTAAGTTTCCGATAACTTTATTTATAAACTTACTTATTTAATTTGTAAAAGAATTTCTTTTTCATTCACCGACAAAATATATCAGCAGAGAGTCTCCGCAGTTTGTTTTACTGTTTCCAAAATTAACTACATGTGAATTATCCTAAATTGAAAAACTTAGCTTAAGCAAAGTTTAATCCTGTTGTGGGGTTTCAAAACGAAAGAGCATTTTTAAAAAAATTGTTGGCAATCTATTTTTATTTTTATATATATTTATTTCTTTCATTTTATATAGAAAAATGCAAGAAGATTTTTGTGACCGGTATTAACAAAGATTCAGATGTCCACTTAGAGGTTATTAATTTTATCCAAGGAAAGAATATAGAGTAAGTTGTTGTATGTTTATTTAATCTACTTGGTCATTTTCAATTTATAAATATATGTTGTTCAGTTCCTTTCAAAACAATTCAGGTCATATGAAATAAAAATGGGTTATATTAAGAAGGCTGCATATTTTCAATTTTGTGTAACTTTTCGCTCTTTTGAGGCTTTACTGCGAATTCTTATACTTCAATATAATTGGAAATAACATTCACCTTGTTTTCCAAAACTAAACAATAAGCTGAATGGTGGAAGGTAATTTCTGTTATATTATACTATGATATTTCTTTTATCATTCTTCTTTAAAATTGTATTTATTTGCTGGAGTGATAATGAATTATAAGATGATATTTCATGTATTTTTATTATCCATTTAATGAAGTATTTGTTAATTTGTAACAACTGATTTGTCCTGAGAATCTGCTCATTATATTTTTCTTATAAAATTTTGCGTGAAATTAGATGTTCATTAATAGTTGAAACATTTTAGATTTTTGAAAAAAAAAATACTATACTACTTTGTCTCACACATTCATGTTTTGATTAACATTAAATACTTTATAACATTTCGAAATATTATGTTTTTAATAAATTATTTTTTGCTGCAATAAACACGATAACCGGTTTTTTATTAGGTCTAAGGCGTTGTTTGTACGAAATGGGCTGCAAATAATAAAGAATCATAATTTTTTATATTTCTTGTTAGTGGTATACCTTTCAATCGCGAAATGCTTGAACCCTTTTTATGCCATCGTTTGATTAGATCCTGGTGCAAATTTTAAAGTTGTTTGATCAGTATTGATGATGATATTTGATACTTCTCAACAAGATCGAAATTTGATGGCACAGAATAAGAACAATAGGAATTTTTGGCAATTTCTGGTATTTCAGGTATTGAAGTTGTTTTTGCTCCTTCCACAAAACCCATCATACGAAATAGGCTTTTTGTCCATGACGAATTTTAAAGGTCCAGAGTTTTCAGATGCTCTAGGTCGCTTTTAGCAACAAGAGCTTTTGCTGTTACAGTTGCATTCCCCGAACTAACAACGTCTTCTTTTCTTCTAGCAATTTGAAGAAAATTGCAAACTTTCTCATCAACTATCTCTAACATATAAGGTCTGTCATCCTTCAAGATGCCAATTTCTTTATCGACATTTGGCCCCTTTTTCTTTTGATCCAGTTATTTTTTGTGTAATGCTCTTCCGTGGCTTTCCACAAGTTTCAAATGAGGATAAGACTTTATAAACTTTTGTAAGGCAACACCGGGACTATTTATTGCGGTATATTTGCCAATAAGAGAACATATTTTTTCGTAAACTTAGTGTAAACTCTTCTTGTCTTTTTTTCCAAAGTTTCCTTTAAACTATCATATTCTATTGCCCCCAAACCACTTTCTTCTCGTGTTGGAAGCGAGGACGATGTGCCTTCAGAAAAAATAACAAAAATTTTGCAACATGATTTATATCACATATTACCACATAGGATTTCTCCTAAGGTGTTGCATTTTTTCAATTCCTTTTCTCCCAGAAAAGAAAAAAATAGAACATAAAGTGGTCTAGAATTGAACAAGAGTGTTATTTTATGCACCAAGACTATTTATTTTGCTAAATTCATATAATCACATAAAAAAAAAGTTTAAAGGAAAATCTTTTAAGTCTTTACTACATTGCTACCTTTTTATAAACAAAACTAAACTAATGAACCCCCTGATTTTGTAAAAAAAAAAAAAAAATTACAATCATAAAAGCTACGTTTTTTTTTTTTACGTTTTTGTCATTGAGTTTACTTACTGAAGATATGAAGAAGATACGACTGAAATTTTTTTTGAGTTTTCTGCAATTAGAGGTTTCCATTATTTATTTCAAAGTGCTGGCAACCTCAACTGAATGATGAATTACATTTTCAACATGAACTAGACAACCCATTCGATTTCTTTGTTATAATGATTTGTATAAAAATGCAGTTGTTACAGTTAGCTATTTTCCAATGGAGATTTCCAGAGCAATGTAGTTTCTACTCGGCAGAAAAGCGACAGTTGTTATTAAATTGTATTCGACAAATTCTTGTGTCTTATCATTTCTACATGACATATTAGAGAATCCCTATCATGTAGAACTCCAAATGCCACCAACCTTAAAGAACAGAGAAATAATTGATTTGTACAAAAGCATGATTTATCTTTCCTATGATAGCTATGAAGAAGATTTTGTACTCTTGCAGCATGTAATTCTTCTGCGAGCAAAAAGAATAAAATAGGAAAAAAGAAACCTCAGCATAAAAAATCATACATTCTGTCTTTTTTCCATGATACATCAATTGTTAATACCAGACCGAGAGGAGATGATGCAGATATGGCAGTTGTTTGTAAAACTATCGCTATTGATGAATAACAAATAAAGATATTATTTCATAAATTTTTTTTTAGTGAAATTTTAATATCTTTAAGTTGCCCTAATTTATTGGGTTTTTTTTTTTTTAATGCGAAATTAATTTTTTCGATTAACCGATTTTGAATATTTTTGCGGAAGAAATTATTGCGATTGAAGTCTTGAACCGTAAAAATTTCTTTGGCGATATAAAATATAGAAAGTCTTTGGGAAGTTAGGCTTCCATGTAGAATACACGCCCTCTTTCTTATATCTATATCCTTTGTAAAAAAAAAAAAAAAAACTTTGAAAAGAAACAAGGTTATTGCATTAGCTACCTTAAATAAATTGAGATTTTAGCTATGCTAATCAATTGAGATTTTCGATATGGCTACCTTAAATAAATTGATATTCTGTCATCAATTAATGAATAGCAGTTTTTTTTTTACGCAGCCATGTGTATAGTGTTAATATTGAGACATGACGCTGGGAATGGCATGTTTTTTTATCCAGGTCTTACCTTCACTTTCTGGCCCAAACGCCCTGTTTAAGAAAAAAAAGTTAAACATAATTCCATCCTTTTGTACCAACCAGGCTAGCAAACTTTACACAACATAATGGTGTAATTTTATCTTAAAAAGTAAAACTGTTTCCAGCAATTTTGAATTTATTATTTAATTTTATGTGAATTTCGAAAAATTATTAGTAATTTATCTTTATCGATTGTTCTTAAAATTATTATTGTTCATTTAGATATCTGCTGTCTGCAAATGATATTGAACTGAGTATACCATGATCAGGTCTTTTTTCTTATTAATTGAAAATTTAATTTATAATGATATTAAACCTGTGTCTCAAACTGATAGTATATAATAAGATTGTGCAAATATTCAACCCAACTTAAAGTAATCCATTCTGCAAGGACTAAAAAGTATAAGTTTAGTCTTCTTTTATCTATTAGTGTTTTTTCCCTGTATTTCTTTATTCAATCGCGTTGCTTTTTTTTTTTTTTTTTTTTTATTTAATAAGGTTAAAGTGTTTTAAATATTTTTTTGCGAAATATTTGAAATCGAAAAATTGGCCTTTGTATTTAAATACAAATAGGCATCTTTGACTTTCAAACCCTGTTTTTAGCGTAGTCTACATCCTGATCTAATAAACTATAAAAATTTTTATTTTATACCATAATAAGCCACAAAATTACCCATATGTGACACCCAAAAAGGTACACGGTCACCTATGTATCACACCCTAATAAACCACAACTTAAATTTTCAAATTCTGTATAACTACCACCTGTTTCAAAATATCGCTGGGTATATTTCCAATATAACTGCTAAATATCTTTGGCTATATTTCCAGCATGAAATTCTGTATAACTACCACCAGCTTCAAAACATCGCTCGATATTTTTCCAATATAAATAACTGTACGACCTGCTTCTAAATATCGCTGGCTATATTTCCTATAATAATTTTTTAAACAACATTTTTTTGCTAAAATTCAAGCTTTGAATTTGCTTTAAACTTCCTATTAGGTTAAGAAAAAAAGAGTACCTTTTATGCGCCTTAAGAAAAAAATAATTTAGGGCTTTGATCCATTTGATTTAAGATACTGTTTTAATTAACCTATTATCGTTTGCTACTTCTCAGCAACGAATCTATGAATTTTTAAACATGGCCGCTATCAATTTGTTGCACATACATGCATGCAATCTATACCATTGAAATATTTTGAAAATCGCTCCTTTGCGATTATTTCTTTCTTCATGCAAAAATCATTCAGTTATTTTTTTTAGTGGGCATAATTTCTTAACAAGATGTTTTATATTGTAACTATTATATCTACTGAGTAGTGTTTTATATTTTTATAAATATATATAATTTAAGCATAATTCAAGTTGTTTTCTGTTTCTTACTCAACCCTTCTAGTGCTCTGATAGTTCGTCCACCTTAAAAAAAGTGGTTTTGGCGATCGCCTTTATACAAAGTTTATTGGTGATACAATACTTTAGTAGCGTACTATAAAAATTTATTAAATGTAACTAGCATAAAAAAATTTACCAAGAAAAAACGAAAACAGCAATTGCATTATCACTAGGTGTACTAATTTTGTTTTGTGATTTTGATTTTTATACGTGAAGTAATATATACAGATTTAAATAGTGCCTTTTTTTAGACATCTTTTTTGTGAAAAAAATGTCCGTCATAAAATTAGAAGTAAGTTAACTAATAACAACGGGGAGAGGGGGCACAGAGTGTCCGCGGCATTTTCATTTGGCTATATCTTATTCTTGTGTTTATGGTACGATCGTGGAATTTTGTGGCTTTTCTAAAAGATTAAGACTGTCCAAAAAAGTTTTTGGAACTTTACAAAATTTTGGTAATGGGTAAAACAATTCTCAACATGAAGCAGTTTTTAGTAAAACGTATATATTTTTTGGATATTTTGCACTGTTAATTATTATGCAAATACCAAGTGGAAAATAAAATGCTATGTTAAAATACGGACCAGTTTTTTTAATTTACAGAACAATATATGTTCTACAGACAGGAGTGCCAATTTTATAGTGCAGATTTTTGAAAGTTATGAAACATGAAAAACCAAATCCTGTAATATCAAATCTCTCAGGACATTAAATTTATCCCAACATAGCAAATAACAACAGTTTTACCTGTAGTTGTGATAAATAGGCCAAGTAATTATTTATTCCAGGCACATAAAACTTTAACAAACAAATAAAAGTCGGAAATTAAAAATGGAAATATTGCAAATATTGTTTGAGACACTAAACCTTTATTAGCGTCCATTATTTTTGTATAGCTATATCTTTATGTAGGATTATAGTAGCTTTGCATTTTTAGCAGTTTTTAGCACTTTTGAAAGAAGTTTCCAACTAAAATGTTATTTCCAATAAAATTCTTAAAAATGACAAACTCTTTGTCATTGATGACGTAATAACAGGTGTCAATGATGTCATAATGTCAATTATAGCAAATCATTGTGTTTGTATTGAGTTGAACTGCTAGTGTGCTAAGTTCTTTACCAAAACTCGTACTAGTTTAGGATTACATCTGGAATAACTGGCTCCGGGTACTTAATACTTGGAAGCTTTGCACAAAAAGAATTTTCAATTGGTGTAAGTGGCATTTCACGAGGTAAAGAAGCTGCTACTAAACTGAATTTATCATGACTGAGGCATACAAGGACATTAATATTCATCAGATGCTATGCAATTTTCAAAGTAAGCAATAATACTCGCACCTGAAGAAAAAGCAAAACATACTGAAATATTACAGGTTCTAAAATGTGTTGATTCGAGTCATTTTCATCTGCCAATGAAGATGGTAATAAGTTTTCATTAGTGATTATAGAATGAATAATAACTATAGAGCACAGGATAAATGTCATACATACAATATGGGACAGCGCCATACTTCAAGCAACTTTTAGCAGAAGATATGAAAAATTGTGCTTAGGCTTTAAATTTTATGAAAAAACCACCCAGCAAGTCAGCAAGCAATATGAAGGTTATGTACAGTATTGGTCGTCTAAGAATGATCGTGGAACATTAATGGTTGGTCATTGCGCAGCCGAAAAAATGCTTGAATTTATTGAAAAAGTACAACTCGATCTTAACTTGATGTTGCATATGGGGTTGCACGGTCCCATTGTCATGTCAAATTTGAAAGACTGCGTCAATTATCAGACACCTTTTACGCAATTGGATACCACCATTTTACCCATTGGAACTTTCCCATTACTTATTGTACATAATGCCTTAAAAGCAGGTGTTACCAAGTTGAAGTTTAATATAGACACGTAAGCCTCAGACAATATTTTTTCTTTAAACTATTGCTACTCGTAGAGCAGATTATATTACAGTTGAACAGTTTACAGATATAATAATTTATTCAGAGGCATTATGTCTTCAGTTGTTAGAACAATATGATAATCTACGCAAGTAATTTCTCGAATTTCCACCTAAACCTCCTAATTTTAAAAGAACTGTTCATGAGGTAAATAGGTATCTGCATCCTACACTAAATTTATAGATTTTTTTGCAAATAATATCAATCTTTAAGTCCAAAAATTCACATATTGAATTCGGAGATGGTTAAACTTATCAGGACATTAAAACGTCTAAGTTTGTCAAATCAAAACTTCAAATCATCCAAGTCAATGTAAGTGTTGTTATCAGTTAACGTGAAGGATGAAAAAAAATTTTAAATCTCTGAGGCAATTTGAAGTTGGTATCAAAGCAAAAAGTTGTTTAAATACTGAGGGATTAGAAATGCCTAGTATTGAGAAAAAATTTTGATTAAACTGTCTTGAATGCTATCAAATTGCAGTAGAACATTTACGATGTAAACTTTCCTTAAGTAAGTAAGTAGTGTGTGAGTGAGTAAGTAAGTGAATAAGTAAGTAATTGGGTGAGCAAGTAAGTAAGCAATATAAAATAAAATTAAAATTGTAGAAGAAAAGAAAATGGTTGGAAAACATTTGCAGCGGTTTTTTCAAATAGTTGTTTATTTGGTGAACTTCCTCACATCTTTTGATGATCGGCATTTGTGTGGAAGGTTTATTGAAGTGATGTTTGAGTACTCTGGAAACTTTCTAGATATATTATTTGTAGCAATTGTAAAACTGGTTGAGTTGAGTTTTTTAATGGTTTTAAGTGTCTTAAGGGTGTAATAGCTGGCAGTTTTTTTTTTTTGATTGAAGTAAGAAAAATTTTCATTAAACGTGATTCCAACAAGTTTAAATGTGCTTGTTTGTTCGATAAGTGTTTCGTTAAATTTGATATAGTTTGATATATTTGAATCTTCTCGTTTTAGATTGTGCTTTGCTAATATTTGAGGAGTTGATATAAGCATCGTTTTAGTTTTGGTAAGGTCAAATATTAAGTTATTATTGTGGTACCACTGTTTTATCGTGTTAATTTCTTTTTCTATTTTTAATGCAGAATTTAGGAGATTTTTTACTTTACATTGTCTATATGCGGCTGATATTATATTAGATAAATCAGAAAACATAGGTGTTGAATAAAACAGGATCTCAAATGCTTTCTTGTTGTACTCCAATTGGTATTTCGACCATTGCTGATTTTTGGTCGCTTATCTGCCCATATTGTTTTCTGTTTGTTAGGTAGTTATAAAAAAAATTTATTTTACTGTGCGAAAAATTTAAAAAGTATAATTTTTTTAGCAGTTTTTTATAATATACAGTGTCAAAAGCTTTCGAGTAATCTGCAAACGCAAAAGTCGTCATTTTGCAATGATGCATTACTTTGATAATATCGTTGTGAAGTATTAAAGGAAGTGTTTCTGTAGAGTCTTTTTCTAAAACAGGATTGATTGGTGTTGCGGGTATATTGTTCCTCGATATAGTTACATAACTGCGAAAATAACTTACTATAAAATACTTTTGATAGCACAGGTAGTACCGATACAGGTGCAGGTGAGATGCGACTAGTTTTCCAAATACCAGGGAACAAATCTTTAGAGATACAGTTACTTAAGATATGGGTAATTGGTGGTATTACAATTTCTGAAACAGGATTAATTAAGCTAAAAGGGATATTGTCGTAACCTATAAAGCAGTAATTCCGTAGGTACTTGAAGGCGTTTTCGATTTCTGATATGGATAATTCATTTAATGTAAATGATTAATGAATAATGTAAATGTTCGCTATCGTTTGGTAGATTTTTTGACTTATTCATTTATTTTATCTTCGTTTTTCTCAATAAAAGATATTTTTCATGAGATAGTACTGAAATAGTTGTTTAATTAGGTAGATTCAATGTTTATTCATAAAAGATTTGGAGATAGTATTTTATGAATGACACGCCATATTTTTTGGGACGTTTTCATGACAATTCTGTTATGCAAAATAACGTTTTGTTTGTTGTATGACGTGTTGGTTAAATCCGAATGCTTGAAGGATTTCTTGGCATTGACAGGCCAATGTGGATGTGTGATTTAATTAATATTAAAGTCGCCAATTATGACTATTGAACCGTTCCATTTCGACTTTACTTTTATTGGTTTCCACAGCGCTAGGCTGGTAGAAAACTCCAACAAGGATTAAATTATTTCTGTTTTTAACGTTAATCTCGATCCATTGATTTTCTATTTCGATAGTTGTTAAATTCAATGGTTTCAACTACCAACATTCCGATTCTTCCTCCTCTTTTATTTTCATTGCGATTTTGGTTTCATATCCTGACATCTGAACATATTTTACTTGTTGTTCACTGTTGGTTAACCAAGTTTCGAATAAAGTCAATATGTCCAATTTATACGTTGATAGCATTACTGAAAACTCTACAATCGAAGAACATAGTAACTGAGTATTTAAGAGAGCAATGCTTACGTGTTATCTGGAAGCATTTAGTGCACCTAAATGAAAATTAGTTTGGCTGGAGTCTATAGCTTTAATTGAGATGTCGTTGAGAAACATTTGATACGGACCATTCTTTTGAAGTTAGACCGTACTTTTGAATGGCATGTGGGACATTTTGGTTTGGCGTTTGTGTTTTTTCTTAGAGTTCTAGTTGTAGGTTCTGGATTTTGTTTGATGTCGCCTGAGAGAATCACTTGTTTAGTAGCTATAGTGTTGTAATAATATGATGTTCTGTTACCTGATCGTTTAATTATACGTTTTTCAGGTTTTGTAATCGAACCGGATTTTTTATAAACAAATTAGTCATGTTTTTTGTCTTCATGAAAAGTTCTGTTTATTCTGATGAATAATATTAACAGTCACAACGTTGTTGGAAAATTCCTTTTGAACCAGCTCGGAATTATTTCTTTAAATAGCTTATTTTAGTAAAATGAAATAGTTTTGCAAGATTTAGAGATTACATTAAAAAAGACCAAGATTTTTGCAACCATTTGTTTTTAGGTGGCAAGGAGTCAAACGTTAGAAAATGTTTGGAAAAAAAATAAAAAGATTTTTATCGTAATTTTTCGTAATCCTTTGAAAGAAAGCAAAAACTCACAAAAAAGTGGTTAGGATTTGACGTCCGCCATATTGAAGCTGCATGATTCAAGGCTTACATAAATTTTTTCGAAATTTTTGTTATACCTAATTTTTAACGTCATTACATTATTGTTAATTCGTAGGCAAACAATGTTTTTATCATGCCAAATGATGTTTTTTATCATTAGTTCCTTATATCCTAATCTTCAGGGTATTATTTTTCCCAGTTCGAATGAATTCTTTTTTTTTTGCTATAAATAATTGCATAGTATTTTCTTTACTCATACATATTATTTTCTCTTGTCATGTTATTTAACCTCTTGTTATGTTTTTAATGTGGGCGTCAAGAGTTGATGACAGGGTTTGCCAAGTTAAAGAAGTTGAGATTTGTTTTTATGAAACAGGAAGTTAGTTTACCTTAAATTTTCTCCCACAAGTTGACAGTTAACAACTTGAACTCACTGGAATACTTTCATAAAAGGAAGAGTTCTATAAAAATTTTAAAGCATGATTTCTAACGAAAAAAAATAAAGTTTTAAAAAAAAACTTTAACCAAAATGGGCCATAGTATGACATACATGGCATGAAAAAATTTTTAAAGCGACAAAAATTTCATATTCAACAGAAGTCAAATTTTTCAATAAAACGCGAAATTGCAGCTGCATTTTAAAAGCAGGTTAATAGCATTATTTTTATTTTTTTTTTTTTTCTGAAATGTAATATCCTGTTGGAATATTCATGGATATTAATAAAAAAAGAATCACTCAATCTCTTTGATGCCTATATGTTAATACAAAAAATTTCAAAGGAAATCTATCTATTTGTACATGTTTGGCTTTATAACAGAACTAGTTTTATAGCTGTTTCTATAAATATATTCTTTGAGTTCACATAAGAAAAACAATTCCTGAAATTTTTCGCAGATTTTATCTATCATAATTTGAAAGCAAAAAAATATTTTTCAACAAAAGAAAAGTTCTCAAATTCAACAGACTTGACTCTATGTAAAGACATTTGGAGGTGATTACACTCAGAAATAGTAGACGTTTAACAATATGACTAGCATAAAGTATTAAAATAGACAGAAAATTATAAATATGCCATGCTATTTCATATTTAAATTTTTACTTTCTCATCATCAAAAAATTTGCACGACCGGCTATTCTTGGTTGTTATACACGCGTGCACGAAGTTAAGTGTATTTTGAAATAATAACACCAAGCAAAATTAATATCTTCTATTCCATCACTGGCTTTTTTTTTCAAATTACTATACCCAACTAAGCTGTCTAAGAGTGTTTATCATCTGCAGGTATATATTTTATCATTTTTTATTAGCAATTTTAAAACCAACTTTTGCGATTCAATTTTTTTTTTTTTCTTTCCTTTTATTCATGTGAGCGACTCGGCAAGAAATTTCATTTCGGATTATTTTTTTTTTTTTTTAATATTTACGAGGATCGGGTATGAGTGTTGCCCTCAATGGGAATAGGGATTTATTTATATACGTGTTGTAACATTTGAAAATTTTTGCATTATTTTATGTGGGAATATCCGAAAAGCTTCATTTTTGTTTTTAAATAGAGGTCAGGTTTTTTTGAGGGTATTTAAATTTCTGTTTAAAAAATTTTCTATTTTCCTTACATTTTTATGTTGGAGA
Source organism: Euphysa ruthae (assembly GCA_035046665.1). Taxonomy (NCBI): domain Eukaryota; kingdom Metazoa; phylum Cnidaria; class Hydrozoa; order Anthoathecata; family Corymorphidae; genus Euphysa; species Euphysa ruthae. The sequence goes on from JAUZNK010028163.1 coordinate 18,754, forward strand.
ATTAAACAAGAGTCATCTGCATAAAGAAATAATCTACAGTCTATTGCTTGTTTGATGTCATTGACATAGAGCAAAACAAGAGAGGGCCCAAAGTTGACCCCTGTTGGACCCCACATTTCACAATTTCCTTATCGGAAGGTTCTTTATCGATTTTAACCTTGAATTTTCTATTTGAAAGGTAGGACTTGAACTAAGAAGCTAAATTATCTGAAAATCACATGAACTTTTACTTTCTCAACCAGAATGCTGTAATCTATTGCGTCAAAGGCTTTCTGGAGGTCGATAAATATCATTCTAGTGTGATTTTTAAAACCTTTTGTAAATTTTTCATAAAAAAATGCAGACAAGTATAAATTGAAAACTCTTTTCCAAAACCTGATTGATGAAGAAATTTCCTATCATCAATAAATTTTTCGAAGGTTTTCAATACAAATATCAACAAAGATATTGGCTTGCATTTATTTTTGGTACCTTTTATAAACAATAGCGTGATTTTGGCAATTTTGCAGTCATTTGGGAACGTAAAAATCCTAATAACATTATGTAATG